>JAYKTE010162356.1:0-12870 GCA_036873565.1 Xipholeptos notoides | reverse complement strand
TTGAAGAAAAACATGATGACTTAACTATTTTAACAATTTTTTTTCCCATTCTATTCATTTTTCAAGTCTCACCATTTTTGATTGGTCGATGTCTTTGGACTGGTAGTCGATTTGCAGCTGTTATGGATCCTGAAATAATGGAAAAGTAAAAGTCATTTTTATAATTTGGTTTTATTTTTTTTTTTTGTGTGTGTGTGTGTGTGTGTGTGTGAAATTTAGTGGCATTACATAACCATACATAAACATTGAAAATTTGTATATTTATTATGTGATTATGGTCCCCATATTCCAAAAAACAATTTGTAAGTTAATTTAACAAATATTGTTAAATTAACTTACAAATTGTTTTTTGGAATACTTGAGATGAGGCTTGATAAGTTGTACATTTATTATGCAGACTATAGTCCTTATCTTTGTTTCGGTCAATTTATCTTTTGGCCTTTTTCAGGTTTTCTGTTCATGGTTAGAATTGAATCTGCACTCTAATGGGTTTTTTTTTGTGTTGTCAAAATAATTTGTTATTACAAAATGAAGAATGCAGTTTCTGTTTAAAAAAATTACACACATCATGTTGACAGTCCCCTCCTAAAAAAACATCAGTGTACAGATTTGATTCTGGCAACGAACAGAAAACCTGAAGAAGGCCAGAGGAATAATGGGCCCAAATGTAGTGAACGCATACAAAGATGAGGACTATAGTCTGCATAATAAATATGCAAACTTTTATTTTTCAATAAGTATGAAAATGCTTGGTTTGTTTGCATCCAACCAGAGAAACATTTTGTGGATAAAAATAAACTTTTGAGAAGAAATGCCAACTTGCAAGAAAATTCACAATTCCTTCAAGTTCAAAAAACTTTTTTTTTTGTATTTGAAGCTGTGTTTAGATGTGATCTATGGAGTAAAAATGTCATTTTGATGACGTCCTGTATATTGGCGAAAAATGTAAAAAACTTTGGCAGTGGTCATTTGAAAAAAATTGTCATTGGTTCCCACTCATGTCCTAGTATCAGGTACATGTCCTGATTCTTATATTCCTCGATGTGAAGGGAGAAGCGACAGTGTGCCAGTTACTATGGATTTTGTTTTGGGTGGTTGTGGCTGCATAATTGTCACGCTCACTCTCTTCGCCCACATCGATTCCAATGTAGCTCAAGAGGGATGAGACAGGCAGCCTCCCTGATGCAGGGTGCATCGGGATGTCGGGTTCTTGATCTACCAAGGCCTGCTTTGCCACCTACCTAGCAGGCACTGCCCTCTTCCACTGGTGCTAGTTTGCTCTCTGGTTGGGGTCTTGTTGGTTTTGGAATCAGTGAAGGTGGAAGATTAGTAGAAGATTGAACTTTGGAACCGTATTATACGAGTTCAAATCACAGTCATTCACATCTTCACTTCACTTACAGCTGCCTCGGGCTGATGAGGCTCATTAATTCACTAGATTAACTCTTGTAGGTGAAGGACAACACTATTTACAAACTCAGGGTAGATGAAGCCCGTCAACTCAATGAGAGTAACTCATCTAGGTGAAGGACAACTTGAAAAAATATGGTGATAGTAAATGTATGAAATAAAAATAACCTAACAAAAGCAAGTAGTTTGTATAGGAAAATAGTTTCTGGCATTAAATGACCATATAGGTTGATATGCCATTAAAGAAAACTAGTCTAATCAGATTATGCTTTAGGTTTTTATTGAGTTTCATTGTCTAGAAATTGATTTTTTTATTTCTAAAGAATTTAATTTTTATCCTCTTTTCCTGACAAATTACTTTTTCATCTATTTTCCTTTTCATTATTTTAACTCCAGATTTTTTCAAGCTACTATGACGGGTCTGCATCCAACTCAACCAGCTAGCGTGAGAATTTCAGCTGTCCGAGCTGTGTATGGGTTTTGTGAATATTTAAAAACTTGTGGTACCACTCAGGTTTTGTTCAACTTCCTGCCAAACATCATGGAAGGCCTTCTCTCTATTACCACCCAATTTTCATCTAACGTCCTTGCGCTTAGTTTGGAAACTTTAATTGTTGTATTAGCTGTGAGTTTTCTTTTAATCTTACTACCTTATATTTATGAATATAAATCAAATCTAAATACAAGACTAGGTAGATTTCTAGCCACAAACTCAGGAATTATCTATTACTCAAATATAAGTGAAAATGGACTGCCCTGATTATTGCTGGCAAAAGGTGATGACTATGTAGAAAAATAGATTTTGGAGCAAAAAAGGTTGCTTGTTTTAACAGTAACACCCCTGTCTTTGTAGCGCCTTAACTTAAAAAATTAATTAATTTTTTTTTTAATAGGTGGCATTACTTTTGGAACAACTCTTGTACTAAATAATCTCTCTCTTCTGAAATAGTTGTACCAAAAGAGATTGACTGAAGTCTTTGGTCAGAACAGAGAGTATTTAGAATAGTCTACTTATACTTCAAAAACTTTGATTATTTGTATAATATATGAAATAGATTTGGTTATTCAAAACCTAACAAAAATGGTTTCTGGCATTAAATGAGCATATAGGTTGATATGCCATTAAAAAAACTAATCTAATCAGATTATGCTTGAAGTTTTTATTGAGTTTCATTGTCTAGAAATTAATTTTCCATTTCTAAAGAATTTAATTTTTAGAAATTTGATACGAAAATACTGCTACAGCATTATTTATTTTAAAATAAACCAGATAATGAAAGGTGCACATGGACTTTCTGAACAGATTATAACATATATATAAAGGGTATTCCAATAACTTGGACAGAAGTTAACATTTATCACATTAAAATATATATATATATATATATATATATTTATACATACATGTAAATAAAGTATATGTATGTATACATACATATATATGTGTGTGTATTTTTAATGTGATAAATATGTTAACTTCAGTCCAAGTTATTGGAACACCCTATATGGGCGTGTGTGTATGTATGAGTATATATATATATATATATGTGTGTGTGTGTGTGTGTATACAGAGATAGAGTAAAGGTGAAGGATGGGAGAACAAACAAAGAAAGATTGGTGAAAATGGAGATTGAATAAAAAAAGAAAGGAATAGAAAGATAGAAAAAAGAGAGGGACAAACAAATACTGATATAAAGTTATATACAAATAGATATAAACAGAATAAGAGTAGATCAAAGATAACACTGATAGAATGAGAGAGACAGATGGAATAAGATAAATTGATGGATAAAACTAGATACATACATAAGTAACCTTCTGTATAATGTTTTATCCATTCATCTTGTTTTTTTCCATTAAGCCATTATGTAAGTGTATTTAAACTTTTTTTTTTTCCAGATTGATGATAATTTCACTGCCAGTATTGAATCAAAAGTTACTCCACTTACAATTGCAGTCTTTCTTAAATATAGCAGTGGTAAGTGAAATATAAGATGGTATTTAAATATAAAATGTTAATTTAATTCACAAACTTTTTTTTTAACAATTTAAACTATACAAAAAATATAACCCAAATTGAATATCTGACGACCCAAAAAGTTTCCTTTGACTCTTGGAAAGTTTGAAAGCAATACAACTTTATCCACAAATAAAACATTTGTTCAACCGTAAATAATTGATAGGTTGTTAATCATTCAACAAACAAATATATATTTTTTGTCACCAACAAAAATAGCTTTATACTCAATAACTTGGTGTAATCATTCAAAAACAAGTAGCAATTACATTGTCTTAAAAGATAAGTAAAACTCTTAACTTCCACCTTTGGGGGTGGGAAGCTCTTGTATGAAATAACCTAAGAAAATTTGACATCTAATAAAAACCAACGAAGTATCTAACTAATCCTTATATAAAAATTGTTTTTATTTTCAAATTTATTTTATAGATCCTTTAATTATCAGTTTAGTTGAAGATATGGTAGGGGTGTTAGCTGAAAATGCTCAAGTCACTTTACCATTACAACAGCGTCTTTTACCAACCCTTATCAGTATTCTCCAGGCCCCTTCAGATAAAGTACCACCAGGTTTACCAGCTGTGAGTAGAAGTATTTATTATTTATTTGGTTTTGTTTAAATATTTTTGCCAGAATACCATGTCTATATGTTGTGATATATGTCTATGTTGATAGACTCTTCCTCGTTGATTTCGACATACGAGTGTCATCAAACCATGTATGGTTGTCAGACGGCCTATGCAGAGGTTTGTTTATAGTAGTGAAGGCTTGTGTAGCACTATCCACACTTCTGATAACACTCAGTCGGTCTATATAACCATAAAAATTTAAACAAAACAGTTTATTTATAATTATGAATTGTAGCTAACAGTAGTAACCAATAATTTAAAAAAATTATGTTGATGTGATTCATTTTTCTAAAATATTTTTTCTATTTTATTTCTTTACTGTTTTCTTTTTTGTTTTTTGTTTTTTTTTTTACTTTTTTTTTTTGTATTTTCTATTTCCTATTTTCCTGCTCTTTACTTATTTCCATATTTTGCCTTTTAATAATAAAAAATCCTCACTGGTTAAGTGTTTAACTATTAATTATTGATATTTTAACAGGCTGCTCTTGATGTCCTACAAACTCTTGTCCGAGGTAGCAAACCCCCACTTTCTGATGCTTTAATTCAAAACGCCTTTCCAACTTCTGTACAGTGCATTTTACAAACAGAAGACAATTCAACAATGCAGGTATAAATTAATTCTAAAATTAAAATTATTTATTTTATCTCTGAATTTCTATCTCAGAAATAAGATTAAACTACAGTCTGAAATTTTTATTCAGTACACATTCTCCTTTAACATGCCCCAGAAAAAAAAGTCAATGAACTCTAAGCAAGGTAAATAGGAAGATTAATCCTTGTGAAAACTCACTATTTTGTTTGCTAAAAAAAACTAGTTATGGTTTTTTATGTATTTAGGCTTTTGGGAGAATTTGTATATTAGGAAAATTGTCAGTGAACCAATTCCTTCTAAAAGTTATATCTATTGAGATTTCCAGTGTATTCAGAAATTTTGGGCAGCTGGTATATTAGAGAAAGTAGTGTATAAGCTTTTAAAAATAATTCAATAATATATATATTCTTTTTTTTATATATTCTTTTATATATATATATATATATATATATTCTTTTATATTTATATTTATATTTTTTTTCACATAATTAATTTTAAACTAAATTTTATACATTAATTAACAAAACATCTAGTGCACCTGCTTGTTAAAAATTGTGTTTTAAAAGAATAATTTAATAAATTTTACCTTTTTAAATATCGCATTCTTTTTTTTCACATAAAGCATTTCAAACTAAATTTTAAATACACTAGTTAATAAAACAAACTATTTCAAATAATTATTCTACTCAGTTATCCAAAATCTATTTTGTGTGCTTGGCTTTTAATGATTAAAGGCAAAAAAATAAAAGGAAATTCTGTAAAAAAAACTAATAGCTTTGTTGTTAGAGAATCACAATTTTAAGATGAAAATAATGAAGACAATATTCAGAGCTTGACATGATAAATATAATTGAATAAACACACAATTGTTTTATTATATAGTATAGATTGTTCCTGAAACTGTCTTTGTGTCCTGACATTTGAGATAGATGGTATATTAAAGATATCATCACTGAACGAATCCCTCCTAAAAATATTATCAAGATTTCCAATTTTTTCGAAAATATCATTGAGCCAATCAAAAGTTAGTATCTCAGGTTTCCATCAAATCAAGTATTTATATATGAAAGCAAAATAATGATAACTAGAAAGGTGAGAAGAAGAGGAGGTGGCAGAATAAAAGAATGGATGAGAGTGAAGACGAGGAGAAGGAGGAACAACAAAAAATGTGATTTTTGGAAGCATAAAAATGAAAAAATATTGAAAATTAAGAAAGCGAGAGAGAGAGGATATTGATGCGAAACAACAAATGTTCTTGTTTTTAGAAAAGAAATTACTTTTTTTTTTTGTCTATTTTTTTGCTTTTAGTTTATTTCTTAAATTAGTTTTTATTTATTTATTATTTTAGTTATTTTGCTTGCTTATATAATTTCTATTTTTTTTTTTTTTTTCTTAGAGTGGTGGAGAGTGTTTACGTGCATTTGCTTCAGTTGGTCTTGACCAGTTGACAGTTTGGAGAGATGAACAGGGTAAGTAGAACTGCTCAAAAACATTTCTCTATTATGACCTCAACTTTTGCTTGTATTCAGTGGATTCCATATAATCTTTCCACATTGACTCTATATCTTTTTGATATAAATGTCTGGTCATATAAAGCGAAGCTAACAAGTTTAGGCGAAGTCCATGCTTTTACTTCAAAATAATTCTATGAAGTAAAAGCAATGCTAATTGCCACTGAAAGATAGGGAAAAGAACGTTCTTAAAAATGAGCAAATTTACTGAAGAATTGACCTATGTTATTATTAGATGTCATTTAATATAAACTAATGTATATGCTTGTTGAAAATAAAAAATATTGCTTTTAATTTTTTTTTTCATACAATTAATTTCAAATTAAACTTTACACATTAATTAACAAAACTATTTCAAATATTTTATTCAGTTATCGAAAATATAGTTTATATGCCTGGGTTTTTATGATTGGCTTTAAAAATAATTTAATAAATTTGACCTGTAAATATTGCATCCACATTTTTCATTTCAAACAATACAAATAAATAAAAAAAATAAACAAATACCCATCTTTGAATAAGCTAGAATCTCCTGGTATTTTCTGATTAGATTGCTGGACAGAACTCTTTGCCTAGGACTACACCTGCTACTTGAACAAATTTTTCTCTTGGATTATATTCCCACCTGAAACTGATATTCACAATTTGAACTAATTTTTCTTTTTATTGTAAACATTTTTACTTTTTATAATTTATCAACTAGGATCATTTTTGTCCCAAACAAAAATGGTCTTACTCTGAACACTTTTTTTTTTTTTTTTTAATTCTAATTCGTTTTTTTCCAGGTAAAAATGGCTTGTTCTACATTGTGCAGGTGATAGCAAAGTTGCTCGACCCCAAAACACCAGAATTTACAGCAACTTTTGTTGGCAAACTTGTGTCTGTGATAATCAGTAAAGTAGGATCTCAACTTGGAGAAGACCTAGACTTAATGCTGAGGTCAGTTTTGGGTAAAATGCAACGTTCAGAAACATTAAGTGTAATACAAGTAAGTAAAAAAAATATATATTCTAATAAATATTTTGAAACAGCTTTATGCAATCTGAGTTTAATTTCTTGCAGACTTTTGTCCTCATCTATGCTTAGGTAAGAATTGAAACCTCCATCTCTTAACAATGCTCACCTGGAGCTGTAGAGACCCAACACCTCTATCCACTGCGCCCACTGGCCCCAAGGAGATACAATTACAAATTCGGTATTTATTCTGAGTTTAATTTCTTGCAGACTTTTGTCCTCATCTTCATAGGGCGATCAAGGTTGGATTTTTCTGGTCTTATAAATTCAATTATTTGCTCTTATCTGGTCTTCCTTAGTCAGGTCCATACCGAATTTGTAATTGTATCTCCTTGGGGCCAGTGGGCGCAGTGGATAGAGCTGTTGAGTCTCTACAGCTGCAGGTGGGCGTTGTTAGGAGATGGAGGTTTCAATTCCTACCCAAGCAGGCCAGAGGCTTAGTTGGCCAAATGTAGTGCAAAAGACAATGACTATGGAAGGCTGTAATTACTAGGAAAACAGTTACAAGACTCAGCATTCCTATTTGGTGTCAGTGTTAATCAACTGAAGAGGATGAGTTGGCAGAAACATGGTGAAAACAATTATGAAGATGAGGAAAACAGTTCGCCAGAAATTAGTACTCAGATTATGAAGCCTCATCTCAAAGGATTCCCAAAAAGAGATTCAATTAGCTTTATGCAATTTTAATACTTTTATGTAATACACTGTGTCCAGATTTTTTGTATAGCCTAATTATTTAGGAAATTGTCACTGACTCTAAAAATTGTAATTATTGAGATTTTCTAAATTTTTACTATGACCTGTATAATGGGTAAATTGTAACCAATCTTTTCTCAAATTAAAGCTATTGAGGGTTTTTTTTATGTATTCAACATTTTTTTCTTTTAGAATCTTTGTTAATTAGGTACATTGATTTTCCATATTTGAAGTTTTTATTTTTTCTTTGTTCCTTTCTTCCAATAGAGTTTGGTGATGATATTTGCCCACCTCATCCATTCTCAAATGGAAGCTGTACTTGCTTTCTTGTCAAATGTTCCTGGACCAACGGGCAAACCTGCCTTACATTTTGTTCTTACTGAATGGTGCTCGCGGCAGCATCTTTTTTATGGCGCTTATGAAAACAAAGTCAGGTTAGAAAATCAAAAATATTATTCAAATGTCTATATTAATTTGCTAGTGCATGTGTGTGTGTCACAATAGTAACAAATTACCTACCTTAGGTGACTCTTTACACCTCTTCTAGTGGATCTTTACTTCCTCTCTGTAGCCATGCAGAGTAGCCCCTACTTTATTTGCTTCTATCTCTGTCATTCCTGATATCAACCGTATGTTTTCTTCATATTTTATCAGTAAAACACCTCTTCTGGTGGATCTTTACTGTGAATTTCTTTTACAGGTCCAGTTAGCAAACCAAAATTATTTCTGTTTTTAATTTTTGTTTTTAATTTTTGTTTTATAAATTTTATATATATATGTAACCGGCAGCGCTTTTGGGCCGTGATCGTGCGCACTGCAACAGTTACACGTGGGGATGATAAGGAAATGAAAACAAAATGCTGGTAGTGAAATCAAACAAGAAAGAAACTGTTTTCTTCATATGAGGTGGTCTTTATTTTGGTTCTTCAAAACATTTCACTTCGAATGGAGAGAGCGATGAATGGCATGTCAGGCAATAGTCCTAAGTGGAATTCAACATTTAACTCTTGGCCAGACCCCAAAGCAGGAACTTGAAGCTAAAGACTTTTCTTCGAATTCTGAACGCAACCCATATAATATATATATTATATATAAGTGGAATAATGGTTGTTTCAACAAGAGAAAGATGTTTACGTTAAGAATAGGAAAAGAAAAAAGCTGTCAACATTTACATTAATTTTATATTCTATTTTTGTATGTAGACTATGGTCTTATAAAGTTACATATATATATATATTATATTATTATTACCATTAATTAGGTTGATTAGCTTGAATAACAGTTAAGAATAATTGAATTTGTGGCTCAAGGATAAACAGGTTTGCCTCCTAAGATTGAGATGATGGGTTCATATTGGATAAGTTGTACTGATGATTTCTAACAAGAATGAAATAAATCTATATGAAAATTTTCCAATTATATATTAACATTATTTAAAAATAAATGCAGTTTATTCACTTATAATACTGTTGGATAATTTCCAGTTTTTATATAATTGATATTTATTTCTTTTACCAGTATTATCGCTTTAGCGAAGCTCCTGCAATTTGCTGTCAATAATAATGATTCCCGCTTTAATGAAATAGAAGTGACTGGAGATGAGATTATTGACAATTTAGGTGTTCGAACGAGGGCCCAAAGAAGTAAAGGTAAGTGAAATCAATGAATAAACTCAGATTTGTTTTTATTTATTTTTTTGCTTGTTTGTTTGATGAAAGAGTGATTAAAATTTGACCTTTTCATACTCTTGTTAATGAGAAAATAGGTGCAAATTTTCTCTTAACTTCATGGATATTGATTCAAAACTGATGGCATTTTTACTGAATAAAGATTATCAAACTAGAAATACGTGCAGATAAAACATTTCTTTTCTTTCAAATAATGTTTTGGTGAGCTTATCAACTAAAAACCTATCGTTTTAGGGGCTGGTTGATGGGATTAAAAGTTGGCACAATTGCAAAATTTCCTTTTTACTAAGAATGATATTTGCTATAGTTAAATTGCTCAATATCAGAGATAGAGCATGTGTAGTAGGTAAGCGTAGACATGGAGTAAACAACTGGGCAATCTTTTGATCTGATGACCGC
Organism: Xipholeptos notoides; assembly: GCA_036873565.1. Lineage (NCBI taxonomy): Eukaryota > Metazoa > Mollusca > Cephalopoda > Idiosepiidae > Xipholeptos > Xipholeptos notoides. The sequence continues at coordinate 2,917 of JAYKTE010162356.1, read as the reverse complement.
ACAGGTAAGAAACTGACAGTCAACAAGTTGACTCCATGTCTATACTTACCTATTATATGGTGACTGCCACTTTATAGAAAAAAGCCAACCATCATGACATGTCCAAATGCGAATGAGTCTGCTTATATACATATAAATATATATATATATATATATATACCGGTTTAGATGTTTACCAGAACATTTTTAAAAGTTGTTTTGTCCTTTGCATTAGAAAATTAGAAAAAAAAACTAATGGTGGAAGTGCAAAAATTCTCTCTTTTCAACTTTTATTTTCTTTTGTTTTTTTATATTATTTATTTTCTCTAAATCATATTTTTCAGCTCCTACTCAATGGACACGGGTTCCAGTTTTAGTGAAGATCTATAAACTTATTGTCAATGAACTTTCTAACCAAATGGAAACTAATATGGCTTCTAGTTTACAGGATAAAGAAGAATTGGTTGATGTAAGTTCTTCACATTCTCTAATCATCTTCCATTTTTTTTATAGTTTACCTGAAAAAATAAGAACAAATTAAAATTAGTCATATTTCCTAAAGAAATAAATGTTTTTGATCTTTTTCTTTCTCTTCAGTTGCATTAAGTGGAAGCCTGTTGTGCAGTGGATAAATGCTTAAACTTTAGAATACAGGAGTTCAAAACCCAGTGATTCTGCCATGTTTACATTTAGACTAATACTGTTTGGAAAAATATGAATCCGCTCTTTCCCTCCTATTATGGATTAAACATTGCAACTTGTGTGATTAAACAAAAGATGTTTGTAAAGAAATTATTATTCTCAGCATAATATGACTGAAAAGGTCTATAAACCAGAAATACCAAACCTCAATTACATAAAAAAAATGGTTGACATCTGCAAAATTGATGAATATATTTATAATATTAAAATATAGTAAATTAATAATAAAATGGATGTAGACTTCCTTTTACTGATCTTTACTTGGTATCATCATTATTACCATTTTATATATTATATAATAGATTCAAAAATTTAATGACAGGCATTTGATAAATTTCTAAATGGAAACATAAAACCTTTTTTTTGAGTGGGGTGGGTATTTTTTCTGTCAATAAATGTGTGTGTATAGATAAATGAGTTGAACACAATATTAATTTTGTTATACAGTGGTATCTCGGTTTTCAAACCTAATCTGTTTAGAAAAGCAATTTGTTCGAAATCCAAATCTATTTAACCTATAAGGAATAATGAAAATCTGTTCCAAGCCAGTTCAAAACTCCATCCCTAACCTTTATTATCATGAAACATGCCTATAATTCTGGTATATATTATGATCAAATAAATAAACATCAACATTATAAATAGAAATTAGAATAAAATAGAATTTAATGTTCTTCCTCATCGTTTTCACCTACTGGGACTAATATGAAATCCGAATTGTTTTAATCCTTTTGTTATATATGTATATATATATATTTCAATTAAATATCCATCTTTTAAAATTTAATCTATTTTCTGGTTCTTGCAGGAGGAAGAGTTTGAAGAAGATGATGAAGATGATGAAACAGAAGAAGGAGTAGAAGGAACAACAACACTGTCAACTATTTTAGAGGAATATGAAAATGAAACTCTTAATGGTGAGTAGAAAAAAATAAACTCCTTGATTTCACTTAGCTTGAAATATACATTTAAAACATTTTTTACTCCTAAATGTTTCTCAAGAAAAATGTTTCAACGAACAAGATTTTCCTACAGATTGCTTGTCTTCAGTGAATTTTTCAACAAAACTGAATTCTAATTCTTTCTCTATGAAGGATGTTTCAACAAAACTAAATACTGAGATTGACTAAGCTTGATAAGTAATAAAACCTACAACACAGTTTCATTGATTTCAGTAAGGGTAAATGATAATTTATTTTGACTTTTCTAGTAGTGAATGAATACTTGACAAGTTTTTATTTTGAATTTTCAAAATGATTTTGTTTATTTACAGATATTGATAGTGGAATTAATGATGATGATGATCCTGATGCCTTAGCTGATCCAGTTTATCATATTAATATTCAGGTAGGCTATGAATGCTAATCATGGTTTGATTTCAGATTATTTTCTTATTCTCTAAATAGGCTGTGGGTCCAAAGGTCTTTATCACCCCAAATTTTTCATTCTGTGACTATGACACTATGCCTGGGTACTGCAACAGTTATGACTCCTTATGCTGAAGGATGTGTGTACCATACATACCCTTTTGTATCGCCCTCTGCTGGATGGACCAGCAAGCGCAGATGTTATACATTTGAGAGAATTTGATTTTAACAACACAATCTTTAATAAAACCATCTTTGATGCAGTCAGTATTGTTGAAGTGAATAAAAAGTTGAATTGTAATTGGTCAGATTTTGGACAAAGCTAACCAAAATCCATGTTGTAAATTGAGATTGAAATATTAAATTAAGGCAACTAGATTTCACCAGGGGAAAAGTTACTGAAAAATTTCTCATGATTATATATGCAATTAAAAAAAAACAAAAAAACCCTTCCATCACTTTTACATGCCATAAAAATCTATTTTTTTGTCTGGCGACAAGACAGCTTAAAAATAAATTTAATTGATTTTAAGAAGAACCTGTTTCGTTGTTATATATGATCAATGGTTGGGTGACTAGAAAAATCATCTGAATAAGTTTTTATTCCACAGTGTTGATTGGAATATTAAAGACTGCAAATATACATACCTCTGTCATTTAAACAAACCTTTTTTTGTAACTGATAACTCTGGACTTTTGCATAGTTTAACACAGTATAATGATTATATTGTTTTACTTAGACCTTCTAAAACCAATCAATTTAAAATTTTAATAATCATATCATTTGCAGACTGGAGCAGTGGGAAAAGCTTGGTCTCTGGAATCGTAGTACACGAGTTCAAATCCTAGTGAAAACCATTGCATTCACT
>JAYKTE010162246.1:0-12871 GCA_036873565.1 Xipholeptos notoides | reverse complement strand
CACAAGAAAAAAAAAGAAAAGAAGAAATACCCTCACCCCCACTTTTTAAAAAAAGCGTCCCCCCGAAACCGCAGACTCCTCAAACCCCGAATTAAACGACACCGATTCAATAACCTTAGAGTCGGCCCAACTCAGTTCAAATTTCGAACTGGGGTCAACTATTGCCTGCCAACCTTACCCGGCCGTTCGCTTTCAAACCTGGGACCTTTCCCGTATCGTCTTGTGACCATTATCCGGATCTTTGACTCGGCGCTTGCTTACTTCATTTCGTTTCGAACGATTGCCAATATCGGGATTTCTTAGCTGTCAGTTTTAAGTTTTGAACTGGTCTCCTTTAAAAGACCAATTTCAATAGGTGCAGTTTGTGTGTGTCTGTGTGTGCGTGTAATGGACATTTTCTGATAGTATTATATATCTATGCATTTTCAATTCACTCGGAAAAGGTGTGAATCCCCCCATTTCCTCTAGTTATTGGTTAAATATTGCAAAATGTGTTATTTGAAAAATTACGCATGGATAAAAACAACATTGCTTAAAAATGATTGTTCTAGGCATTAAATGGCCTAAAACGGTTGATATGCCGTAAAAAACTAAACTAAACAAACATTGTCAAGCCACAGTTTCGTGTAAAACTAATGGAAACAGGGCTAACAAAACCTTTGAACTAGGTTGACAAACCATAATAATGCTTACGAACAATAATTGAACACTTGAGTCAATGGATAGAGTGGTTTACCCCCTAAGCACTTTTTTTACTTACAACGTACGATTAACATGCTTTATTCTGTCCTCATCAGCCGCATACTAAGAGTGATAGGACAGTTTCGGTGGCTAAGACAGTACTGCCACCCTTAGCGCCACCAGCAGCATTCGCCACCGGACAGGGTAATGGAAAAAATAATTTATTGTCTCGATCGGTATTAAATATGTTAAAGAAGAGTCATTTCAAAGATGTTATTGCAGAGAATTGAATAGAAAACTTATTTGCTTGATGAAAAGATCGAGGGATCAAGTAGGATGAGTTGCAATGAGGATTTCTAAGAATTAAATAGATCTATATGGAAATTTACAAATTATTTATTGGTGTTATCTAAAAATAAATACGGTTTATTCATTTATAATATATATATATGCATGTGTGTGTGTGTGTGTGTGTGTGTGTGTGTGTGTGTGTATGCGTGTGTGTATATATATATAATTTTCGCTTCCTTTTTTCCCTCTCTCTTGGTTTCATTGTTACCCACCTCTTCTTATTCTTCATATTCCTCCTCGACATAACCACCATTCTTTTCTATCTCCCAGGTCGAGGTTCCGACCTGTAGTCAACCCCTTTCTATTTTCTGCTTTTCTCTTCTCCCCCATCACCAAAAACCCGACTCTCTATCTAATTACAATAACTACCATAATCAAAGCTAGGATTCAACACTCAGGATGGTCTTGGAAAATCTAATTAAAACAATTTTTCAAATCGTCAAATATAAAAGACAAAAATCCTAATTACACTAATCATTAATGGCTAACGTACTTCCTTCCAGTTCAATTTTTAAAAACACGCAAAAACCAGCCCTGGTTGTTTAAATGCTAATTAATTGATTAATTTCAAAACCCGTTATACACTTTTGCCTTCGTTTTTGTTTTTATCCAATTTTGTTTTGAGGTGCATCTTTCTTCCTTTTTTTAAATTTTATTTCCTTTTTAAATTTATTCTCTCTAGCAATTACATCTTTTAATTTTCTGTTCTTTTTGGATAACTTCTAACGTAATCTCAGTCGTTCCGTTTGCGTTCATATTTGGACTAATACCCTTGGGAAAGTTATGAATCTCCAAATTCCCTTCAGCTATTGATTAAATAGTGTTTATTGTGTTATTTGAAAAAAAAACTAAGCCTGGGAAAATTTACGTTTACTAAAAATGATTGTTCTTGGCATTAAATGACCTAAAAGGGTGATATACTGCAAAAAAACAACCAAGCAAGTTTGGCAGTGAGCTTTGAAGTACATTGATGCATCGATGACCTGCTAGTGGCGCCAAGGATGGCAGTACCGTCTTAGCCACTGAAACTATGTTATTAACCTTAGTTGGCAGCTAATGAGAACAGGGTAAAGCATGTACAATCGAACGTTGTATGTAGAACAAAATGAGATGAAAATAGATGATTGATATTATTTAGATTATTCGTACTACTTGACACGAGTTTAGTTCCAAAAATAATATTTTATAACTTTGAACTCGATAATTTAAAGAGCTGCAAAGACGGGAGTGGTTCGATTAAAACGAGCGACCTTTTGTACTCCATCTCGTAGTAATATTTATTTTCTTAATAGGTTTGGCAAATTGTGCAATGAGAATTGATAATTGACATTATTCATGATTATTTGGACTACTATTCTCATCTCGAATCTCATATTAAAAATGTTTCAGTCGATGTAACTCTGGAACTACCAATTGCGCCTGGGAATTTATCTGTAGAAAAGTTTTAAAAATTAGTTTTTAACGAAATATCTCTTCAATTTTTTAAATATGATTTGGGTAAAAACAAGTTAAATTGTCATTGCTCTTTAAGAAGTTAACCAACAGGTTTTCCAGCATTTTAAGCCAATTTTTTATATGCCTATTGTTGATTCCATAGCTGGAGTTAAAATGGGGATTCATAGTTGATACTTATGAGCAGGATGACATCTCCTTACCCGTTCGGGCTCTAATCAGCCTTCCTGTTATTCATAAGAGTTTACGCAATCTCAGAGTATTCTGAGACACCAACTCCCCACCCAAAGAGATAATTCTATTCGAGGACTGTTTTTAGCTTTTAAGCAGCTCGTATGGTCATTCAGTGTGAGGTATCGAGTACGTAGAGGTGAAGGCGTGGTGCGGGGAGGGGTCTAGAGGACATGTCATTCGGTTCAAAGTCCATGATGGATTCAAATTTTCATGCCGCGAACCGCTGACCGGTCTGGCACGGTACTTGGTATATCTAAGTGGTAACCCATCTTAGTTTTGAACAGGCTCTACATTGCTTAACTGCGGTGATTTGATGAGAATGAGTATCTCCTACGTGATTTTACCGTACTTTGTTGCTGTTACCTTAATCAAACGGGTTTGTAAAATCCGCACTCGCCATCTAGTATCTTGACGGGCCAATCCTTATAACACATAGTATATAGAACTAGTGATTAACTGTTAAAAAGCCTTGAGAAAAGAAACATTCCTAATTTTTACGCATTTTGGACAAAAAACGTTAACAGTCTGATAATAATATATATAACAATATATTTTTTTCATTTTTTTTAAAAGTATATTTGTGGTAATAGGCTGTGGGAACAAAGCTCTATTTCACTCGATTTTTTTTAATTCTGTGACCTGCACTGAGGATGAAGAAAATAAATAAGCAAATAAATGCGAATAGTCATCTGAAAGTCATACTATCTTTCTCAAGTGCAAATATTGCACATTTATGTGATCTTAAAATTAACAACACAATCTTTAATAAAACAATCATTGATGGCAGTAAATATTGTCACAGCAAATAAATCACTGAATTGTAATTAGTAAGATTTGGGGACACAACTTCAGCCTCCAATTTGTGAATTACGATTGAAATAAGGAATGGATTAATGCAACCATCTTTTGTTTGGGAAAATCTTTTTAAAATTTTATACATAATTTAAAGAAAAAATCCCTCACACAATTCTTACAGGCTAATAAAAGTGATTTTTTTAAATTAATAAGACATCCTATGAATTGAAAAAAAATTATAATTTTTTTTCTGCTTTAAAATCTTTATTTGTTTTTGTTTTTGTGTTTTGTGTTTTTTTTCGTTTTTTGTGTATGTGTGTGTTTTTGTGAGTGTGTTTGTTGGCTTGGGTTTTTTGTTTCTTTTTTAATCTATATCAGCAATTCCCTTTCATCGTCAATATATTTTTTGTCAACATAAACGTAATTCTCTAAATCTGTTTACCTCAAAGTGATCTCTTAAGTGCACTGGCTTAACAATAATCACAATACCAGCAGTAACAACATCAACAACAGCAGCAGCAACTGCTTTCTTTAAGCCACACCTTCCTTCATTTTTCCAGCTACCCATTCATCTCTGTGCATGCTCATCTACACGAAGACTCGCTGCATCGTCAGGTTTGCACGAAAGTGTCCATTGCAGTGTCACAATATTTGACATTTTCAGCCTTGAATTTTCCTTTCTTCGCCAAATGATCCTTCTCTTCTTTTTCCCTACTTTTCATTTCATTAATTCTTTTCCTCTTTTTTATCATTTACTGTTTTTCTTCTCACCCTTTTTCTTCTTTTCTCTTCTATTTCCTTTTTTCTTTTCTTTTTTCTCTTCGTCTCTAATCAAGGTGTACTACTCGTGTGCATTTACTAAATCGCATTTTAACGTCCTGTGACTCTATTCTTTTATATGCGTCAACTCTATGCGAAAAACCCGTGGCTAATTCTCTTGTTTTTGTGTGACTGAGATAAGCCGGGCAGATTAGAGTCGAAATGCTGTTCAGGCATAAAATCCCCTTTAGAAGCGAATCAAAAATGTCCTTATCTGAAGTATTAGAATCCCGACAATAGCAGTAACCTTAGTTCTACCCCGATTCTTCTTAGTCATAGTCGCCGTATTAGTGGTTATGAATATCAAAATCTGTTCTCCCCTTCTCCACCTTTCACCTGAACCAACCCTATACCTTGCTCGCTTGTTTCTGCCTGCCTGCCTGCATTGCCCGTATCGGCCAAATTCATTTCATCAAAGCAAATTTAAGAGAGAACACTAACATCAAGAAAACGAAAGACGATGTTATTACAAATGCAAAACATTTCAATTATTTCACTAATACATCCGTGTCAGCAGCAGTTTTCTTGAATTAAGTTTGATTACTATTTACATGATTTACACAGCTAAGACCATTACCCTACTTTATTACTATCAAATTAGAACGTCTTTGAGTTGATGCAATAAACCTTAATTTAGGCAATGATTTAAACTGAGCTGACATCCAAAATATGATTATGTCGTATAAAAAGATGTTATTTTCTAGGTGTAATGAATATTAGTATTATTTCAAAAATGCTTTTATTTTGTTTTATATTCTTGAATTAACAATATTCTAGAGTCTTATGGTTTTTGATATATCACTACTATAAACCTAAGACGTAACTTTTGTTTAATAGTAGAAATATTGCACGGTTTTCTTGGGCACTAAAAAAAATTTAAATAAAATATTACACCATTATTTTTAATAATACTCTATTCATAAGAGAAATTTGTAATACTTAAAAAATTGTAGAAATATTTTTAATTTTAAAACAAGTTAAGCTTCTTATCCAAACGTTCAGTTTTAGACTTCTTCTGTCTTGGTTGTCGCAATCTGTTGTCAACAACAATATGGTAAATTATTAAAACTAAAAAAAGTATATCTAAATCGATGTTTTCAGACTAAAAACCGATTAAAAATATTGCCCTAGGTCTGAACTCCTTTTATGTCAAATTCCAAGACTAGGCAAAATTCGCCTGCGCACACTCATTTCACTTTTATAAATATATAGATTTCTCTTTTCTTAGCTAATTTTAGGCTTGTCGTTTCTTGTAAATCTAGACTACTTATTTCTATACATGAATTATTAGCCTGAACACAGACGAAAAGTACCTTAAGTCTGCAATGATTTTCGGAAACATTTTGCAGCTATTAATATCGCATGATTACAACTAATTGACTTCACTACAGCTGCAAATGAATATGTCCAGTCTCATGGACTATAAGTCCTAGCCTCGTTCCGAATCTTGCGTAGCGTCACTTGTACTCCGGACTTAGAAGCCAATATTATGCAACTTTGTTCTTCTTACAACCCATCAGCAAAAGAAACGACATCTACAAATTTTGGTTTTAAATGATATTAAATGTTTCTATACCCTTTGATAAAACCAACCAGGCCATTTCATTTTATCTTTGGCATATGGAATGTTCTATTTTCATTCAGAGGGGTCAATGGCTTCCTCGATCGCATTGTATAGAAGATAAATGGAATCTTATAGGACAACTCAATGCGTATACATAAAGAGTTCCGGTACAAGAATAGAACATCATTACATTAACTTATATCTATTTGATGTACTATTATTTTAGAAGGCAAATTATACAAACTAAATTAGAGCTTCTGTAAATTACACATAAAATAATAATGTGTAAAATAAAAGGTAGGTCTATCATATAAAAGACAATGTGTTTATCTGGGACAGAAGTTCCCTATGCAGACTGACATATTTTAAACTGTGCCATTCAAATTTTCTCTGTGCATAGATCGATAGTTAATTTAGGTTAACGCATACATTTTCATATTAAATTCTCTTCGTGTTTCCCGATTGGGTAGTTCAATTTTTTACACTTTTTCCGACAAAAATGTACCTAAATCGTTTTAGAGCATCACAAAATTTCACACCCCGGTGCAAAAAACAACAGCGGTTAATCTGTGTGCTCCATTGCTTCGATACACTGCATGGTCTTGAAGTTATCCCTGAATTTTCGTCGAACGCTCCCTTCAGTTGAAGTATTTTATATATTTTGCCTATCAAAGAATCTATAACAATTTGAATTTTCCAGGTTTCCATGATTACAACTATATATAAATTTTGGGCCATAATTAGAATGTTCATAGTTGCACAGGCAATGGCTTAATGGCATGGGCAAAGGCTTATACAAAAGAAAGTTTGAATCAATGTGTCTTCTCCCAGTAAATAAAAAAGATTTCTTCTCAAAAGGATTTAGTGGTGCATCTAAATTAACTTATTAACAAATGCCACACTGGTACAAAACTAAAGCAATTATTAATTTCATGTTTGTTTGTTTGTTTTTGTTTTACGACATATCGACCTTTTAGGCAATTAAATGCCGAGAACAACCGTTTTTGGTAAACATTATTTTTTTCACTTTATATATATTATATATACAATATTTAAGCCATAGCTGGAGGAATGTGGGGAGTCATACTTTTCATTTGTCCAAATATGAACACAAACGGAACGATATGGATTCGAATTAGCGTATTACGATTCCGAAGTTCGACTGCCTACCCATTGGCCCAAGTGGACGTACCCAATAATTTTTATGGAATAAACTCCCTTTTTTACTTTAAAAGTGAATATAGTACTCCCCATCCCTGTTATAATGCAGATCAATGATTTGTCTCCAGTTGCCAATGATGCCCTACACTAGCTGGCTAGTGGTAATGCGCAGAGGGGGGATATTTTTTTACTTCTAGGCATTAAATTAACTTCTTTTTATTTTGTGTTTATTACTTTGAACATTTGGCTTCTTTTTATCAACAAAACAACCAAATTTCGCTTTCACTGAATGAATTCAGTTCAAAAACATTAATTAAATTTAATTAATCAAATATGTCAATTTTAATCCTTTTTTTATAACTCAAAATGAATTTTGGTCTTAGAAACTCAAATTGAGCAATCGTTAAGATGTTAAATGTTCACCTAATATACAATTTTATTTGAAAACAGCGAAATTTACAACTAGTTTAATTCTAAATCGATGTTTTGGGACAACTCATTATTTTATAGGAGTACATTCTCCTTTTCAATATATTTAATCACGAGCAATAATATACAGCAGTTGGGGTCTATATTCCGCTTGTTTAAACGAGCTGGTTTGTCGTATGTATAGCAGTGTTTCTTAACATTTTTGAAACCGTGACCCAACATAGAAACTCATGATGACATCGTGACCCAACGCAAACACTTTCTCATGAAATTTGAATAATTTAGCAGAGCGCAGATATATTAAGTCGTACAGGTATGTTAAGCCGTGGCACAGTCCAACATTCAACAATATATTTCCAGGGAAAATAAGAGAATGTTTTTTCTTTTTAAATGAAATCACAAAACTTCAAGCAAACAGATAATCTCTTACCCATGATACCGTTACCAAGGTTACTGTTAGGACGTCAACATGATTGATTAAACAAAAACAAATGAAATATAAAATTCAAAAACAAAAAAAAAGCTATTGAAAAAAAAGTTCTTCAAAATTTTTAGTAATTGTAACACTTGCAAGCGTTTCACTCGTGCAATCATCGAAATTTTAATCATGTGATAGATGATGTAACGGTGTCAACTTTAAAACTATCGCCGCCAGTCCATGCAAGGGTTAGAGACTATCTGTTCGCTTGAAGTAAACATTTACCAAATTATCAAACAGGATATTCAGTATCAGTAGTCTAAAAATATGTGTGACCCACCTGGTGGGTCATAACCCATAAGTTAAGAAACATTGATGTAGAGACTTGTTATAAAAACCCGCATTAGAACTACAAAAGAACTATATTTGATAAGTTACGCTGGACGTCTTTTTTGTATTTCTATCGCAGTTTATTGTCACGAGACCTGTAGCCCATGAAGTGAGTATACAAACATTGCATTTCTTTTATCGGTTTTAATAGTAACTTTTTTAACATTTAAAAAAATAATGTTTTATTTAAAAACAGGGGAGCACCGCTGTAGTGTTCTAATTTCTCTTCGAGGTCGAGGGTAAGGGTTTGCCTTTAATGCTCTTAAGGCAACCTCGGTTGGATAATGTCTACTTGAGGCGTTTAAAGTGCTTTATTTTAATGGACACAACAGCAATTTGAGAAAGCAATCTTAAATTTCCAGATTTAAAAAAAATGTTTTTTTTTATTGCTCTCTCACTTTTTGGAGGGTGGGGAGTATTTTTCTTATTTTTTATTATCTGTTTACATTTTTTCATGTAAGAGAGGAGGATTTTTCTTCTTGTTGTTGATGTCATTTTTTTTTAAATTCCAGGAATTCTAGATTTAACCAAGTTTAAAACTTGCTTGTACATCCCGAATTTAATTATCTAATGTATTTATTTGAAATTATTGATCTTTAACATTAGAGGGACACAAGAGAGTTGGAATTGCTATGCAGAATTTTCAGAAAAAGCCCCAGCTTTCCTGACTTACATAGTCAAGCAGTATCTCCTTTTCTGATTTTCATTCGGCTCAAAAAGATGAATGAGTGGACTTCGGAATTGTAATACATGAGTTCTGAACCCAGTAGATCTCTTACTTTCAGTTTCCAGTATAATACCTTAGGAAAAGTATAAATTTATTGTATCCCTTCTTTAGTAACCAATTAAGTAAATGAAATACCCGGAAGTAAATGTGAATGGACGACTAGGTTTTGAATTAAACCTTTAGAATTCTAAAATCTTACACGAAACCACTAAGTCATACTTATTTTCTGTCAAATTTCTATACTGACTTCCATGTGAATAGTTCTCATAGGATGTTTATTTACTTGTTTGTGTTTTACGGCATATCAACATTTTTAGCTTATTTAATGCCGAGAACGGTCATTTTTAATAAACTTTTTTGTCCATACGTAGCTGCTTTTAATAACATGTGTATTATTCAATCCATAGCTGGAGGGAATTCGAGGATTCATACCTTTCCCAAATTAGTATTAGTCCAAATGTGAACGCAATTAAGATTCCGAAGTTCGACTGCTTATCCACTGGCCCAGGTGGACCCCTTCTCATGGAGTGTAATTATTTTCATAAAAATATAATGGAACATTAGATTAAAATAAGCAATCCAAACAATTGAATATTTATTTCGGAATTATATTTAAAACAACATAGTATTAGGACCCATCAGTCTTAAACACTCTATATTTTTTATTAGGCAACCTACCCTGAAGGTGGAAGAATAAAATAGGCAAACGAATGCCAATTATAACTTTAACGTCATACTACTTTACTTCAAGCGCAGATACTAAACATTTATGAGAATCTAATTTTAACAACACAATCTTTGGACCCTGACTTAGCAAAATTACCCACTAGCAAATCAGAGCTGTTCTATTAGAGGAAAGGGCTGAAATATCATCTCTTTTTTGCCCTAGGTCACTAGGGCCGATATATCAGCCCTTCAGTGTCCAGAGGGTTAAAGTTATTTTCAAAGTTGAAAAGCTACGAAGGCAGGAGTGGTAACATTAAAACGAGCGAACTTTTCTGCTCCAGAATGTATTTTTCGCATGGTCACCACCATTATCAATGCCCTTTTGCCAGCGATGAAAGAAGCGGTTCATTTTCGCGCCCGAAACTCGCTTTGTCACTCAAATCTCTGTCGCCATTCTATAACCGATGAACCAATCTCCTAATTGTGCTAACATCAATTGCATCGGCTTTGTAAACGTTTAACAGGCGTTGGTGAATGTTGATCTGTTCAATTTTATTATCATTATCATTATCATTATTATTATTATTATTATATATCCTTCACAGTCGACGTTAGAAAACCACTGACTCCGCCAACACCTTGTGAGCTCTTTAGAGGCCAAGTGACAATAAGTCTCCTTCAACATCCCAGTATCTTTGACTTTTGACTTATAGTCAAAAACCATTATTATTATTATTATTATTATTATTATTATTAGTAGTAGTATTAGTAGTAGTATTTTCATTATTTTCATTTTACTTTATATTATATTTTATTTTATCAATTATTTAATTATTTATTCATTTTTATTTTTATTTATTCATTTTCTTACTTATTACTTCTCGTTGAAAAACTTTTAATTCGCCAAACTTTTATCTTTTATTAAATGTCCTTACGTCTACCTGCACCACTATCGCCGAAATGAACTACCAGTCTAATTTTTAAAATTGTTATACCATTCTTTAAAAATCAAATCATTTTACCTTCTTCATTCAACCCAACCAACCAATAACCCACCCAACCACCCACGCCAACCAATCACCCACCCATGCCAACCCAACAATATAATCATCATAATCATCTTTACCTCTTCCTTCCCAATTCAAATTGTGTCCTTACTCTGAAGAGGAAAAACTCCTTTTTCTTTTTTACCAAAGAACGATGCCAACGACGAAATGGGGAATCTAAATTCCCTTAACCCTTATTTTACATTCTTTTAGCCGCACTTTACATATCAAAACCACGCATCCCCACCTTATATTTTTTTATTCAAATTTTATTCTATCAGTTTACAATTTTATTTCATTTCTTTTTTCTTTTTTCCAGATTTCATTTATTGAAATTCCTTTGATCCATAGAAAGACTCCCACCTCTTTTGTGGCCATACAATTCCTCAATAAACTGCTCTTCTCTTTTTCTTCTTCATTTCTTGCTTCTCCTCTTCCCGTGTCTACTTCCTTACTTTCTTCTTCACTGGATCTTTTCTTATTCTACTTTCAAGTCTACTTTTCATACCCACTCCATTCTCCGCAAAACCCTACACCAAATTCCACCCCCCTGTTCTAATCACCTCTTTAAAAATCTTAACTAACTTCAATTTTTCACCTTTTCCTAATTCTTGGGTCCCTCTTTGACTCTGTGAGTATTTAGCTTTCGTTTAAACCCCTCCCCGCTGTCGTCGCCGTCACCGCTGCCACCGCCAACCTCTACTAACAAACATCATCTCCACTTTTTGCTTTAAAATTCCTTGCATTATTCTTTGCGCTAACCTTTCTTTCAAAAATTTTAAACTCAGAAATATTTCCAATTTAAATTTTCAGTCGCAATATCCGACATCTTTAAGCTCTTTATGTGTTCTTAGATTCATTTCCAGCCATTATCAATAATTTTCCCCTATTCTACTTTTCTACCTACAAATCATCGGGGAGGTAACTTGAAATTATTAGTTTCCTTCTCTTTAAATATATTGTACAAGAAAAAAAATTAAATTAAAAGAAAAAGATGTTCTACTCTTTTAATATTTTTATTTTTAATCTTCTTCCTCTATTTTTTTCTCTTTTCTCTTTTTCGTTTTTTATTTATTTATTTATTTATGTTTTTCTTGTTTTTGTTTTTTTTACTTTTTATTCTTTATTATTTCTCTTCTTTTAATGGTCCGTCCAAAAAATTTCATTTTTTTAATAGATATTTTGTAATTGATTTTCTATGCCTGATTTAGAATGATTTGAGAATGTCTGCGATTTGTCTGATTGTCAAAAGGCAATCTGTTTGTTCAACTACGACTTTCACTCGGTCTCCGTCGATTACCATTTGGCTGGCCAGAGCAAGGCGCATCTCTCGCTGAACAATTTATTATTTGCAATCGAGCAAACCATTTGTGACACCCTATTCTGTAACACCATTCAGAGGTTTAGCAACTGTTTTTACCGCAGAAAGATTTATCCGCACCCTTTCGCTGGCTGTTGATAATCCATTAACCTTCAAAATTTCAAAAATCCCTCAAAATATTCAGTTTTATCTACAATCACGGATCCAATTTTTAAACTACTCCTAATCGTCCTAGACTTTCATATTATTACAGGACTTGTATACACATACAGTCCTCGTCGTCAAAGATAACCAAATATTTTTCAAAACAAAAACCGTATTATTCAAACTATTTTTTAAAAATGTTAAATCAACTGACACTCTTTATTTTTTTATTAAAATATTTTTTTTACCCTCTTAAAATGGATCGTGCGACCCGAGGAGGACTGACTCTATCACCTACCCCGTTTACTATGCCACTGACACCATTCTCCCTTTATACAGGGTATATCTTTTTGCAAGTTTTTTTTTCTTTTCTGTAGTAAAAATCAGGTGCTCTACTCTATCCTCCATGTTAAAACCGGATATAAAAGGAAAAGTGTAAGAACTCCTCTATTTGGAAGCTTATTCCCCCGCTCAGGTGAACGGTACTCGGCAGATCACCTGAATTAACCCATCGAAAAAGACGATACGTATTTAGCAAAACCACCAATTAGCTAAAATATAATTAGAGGATCACCAATTAGTCAATATTCTATTATCGGAACTCATGGGGCCGAAATCTTGCCCGTGTCGTCTTTTTTCTAGGTCACCGAGGCCGATAAACCGGCCTTTCATG
>JAYKTE010162135.1:0-12872 GCA_036873565.1 Xipholeptos notoides | reverse complement strand
AAAACAAAAACACTGGAATAAGGGAATAACAATATATTAACGGAAAATGGCAGGGTGAGCCCGCCTGGCCTGCCCCCAATGGACCGGGATCGTTGCCCACGGTCTGCACCCAACGGTGCTCAATGTCGGTCTGCTGTATACATCCGGTCTACTTCCAGGAGTGACGTCATCTCCAGAAGTGACGTCATAGGCTAGTCCTCAACACTTAGAGACTATAAACCATATTCATAGTTTATGTATGGTGTTATCCCAAATTTGATTAATTGCACATTTACATATTTTATTACTCAAATTTAAATTTATGAAATGCTGATGTAATGTTGTGAGATGTTATTAGAACAATGGGGTCTTTCTGTAACATAGCATATCGCTATCTAATGAAGATATGTTATGAAAAATAGAAATTTAGTTCGAGTTAAAGTTAATAAGATTTTGAGGTTCCCATAAATAGGCTAGTTTTGCACGCATCTGACCTAGGCCACCAGGAAGATGTGATGTGTTGTTTTGACATAACATTTTGAGGACAGTACATCATGTGTCATTAAGTTTATATGTAGTTAAGTTTGATATAAGGGTTAGGATTTGTTTTGAAAAACTAGAAGATAAGTTAGGTTGTTTTGATTTTTAAAATTAGGGATTTTTAGTTAGAATTTTGATTTTGAGTAGTCACCCTCAGACCTTGGATGAGGACATACAATGAATTTTCAGCTCTTCAGCAATGTTAGCTCAGGGGAGAGAGAGGATGGGTGGTTGTCTGGCACCGGAGTAGAGTTAGGACATAGATAAAGAAAAAAGGAATCCACTTATTCTCTCTTCAGATATTTCAACGAATAAAAATATGGAAATATTTTTATCAAAATAAATTGTTGTTGATTTTCCCTTGTTGACCCCCATACTATTACATTTCTTTCACCATGTCAACAGACTGCCCTGGAGCCCCAAAGTTTGGGAAAGGCTACTCCTTGTGTACCTGCACCTTGTCAGCTTCATCTGAGAAAGAGTAGGGACCCTAAACTTATAATGTACCCCACAATGTTGGGGTACATAAACCATGACCTCCTTTTTCAGCATCAATATGTCATTGCACCCCAAAGCCCATTTGATCTTGATGTTGCTGGTGGTCATGATTTGTCTAGTTTTAGCTGAATGTTATTTCGGTAAAAAGAACAAATTCAATTTAAAACAAAAATAGAATAATATAGAATAATTATTTAACTCTTAATAAGAATTTTATAAGTAAAAAAAAGTTATATTATGTATATACATATGTATATATATATATATATATATATATAATGAAAAATAAAAGTTTGCACTAAATAAAAGGTTACGTGTGAAAGAAACAATAGAGAGATTGACACTAAATAAATGACAAAGAAATGATCATCTTAATTAGGAATGCAACCCCATGGGAGATGTGTTCTTTATGTTCATGTCCAACACAATGAGAAATACTTAAGATTCATAGCACCTATGATTACAATTATTATTTTTCCATTTTTATTACTTTAATTACTATTTCTTGATTAACAAAATAACTAATATTTCTTATAGACATGTTTTGATTTTGCTTTTTTTTTAAATTACTTCTTTAGCAACCTTTTCTTTATATCAGGAGACGTCTCATGAACTTTTGAATCAAATTTTTTTTTTAATTCTTAGATATTCTAGAGATTGATATTTTTCAAAATCAATTGAATTTAAAAATTATTAAAAAAAATTATTTTTATCAATTTTTTTGGTGTGTCATTACCGTCTGTTTTGTTATTTTGCTTTTTGTTTTCATTAAATTAATATATTTTTTATTTTACTTTTGTTAGACGATGATACTTTTTTTAAATACCCACAATAAATATATATATATATATATATATATTCTCTTTAAGAATATTCAATGAGAAGTGGTGAAAGATGTTTGATGTCAGTATCTATTAGGTTTGTGATTGGCAAGGCATTAAATTCAGAAAACTTTTATTTTTATACATCTGTAATTTCTATTCCAAAGAAATTTCATTTTATTCTACTGTCTTTTTTTGAGACCGGACATGCCTATCTCTCTGTCCCACTATCCACTCTTCTTTAATCACTTTTCAATTCACCATTTAATTATAGCTTACATTAATACAATTTGATGTCTTTTATTTATTTATCTATATAATTATTTTTATTTTTCCATTACTCTTTCACTTATTCTTATTCAAATCTTTCCCTTTTTATTTTTCATTTTTACTGGATCTTTTTCATCTTTTCTTTATTTCTCTTTTCTTTTTTCTTCATTAGAATCCCTATATTCACTTTTATTTCACAAATATTTTTTTCACATTCATAGTTCTTTCTTTCTCTCTGCTGATTTCTAGCATTATTTATTTCGTTTTTAAAGTTTAATATAGTTTTTATGATAGTTATTTCTAATTCATCTTATCTTTCTTTTACTTCTAATTAAACATTATTTGAATTAAGTTATTGCAATATAAATCATATTCCTTATGAATAAGCACATTTCCTTAATTCTCTCCTAAAAGATTTTTCTCTGAATTTGTCTTTGCAATATATTGTACTGTATCAAGAATTTAGGAAAAACTTAATTATTTAAAGTATAAGACAAAACCTTTTAAAAAAAATCTTCATATAAAATAAAAACAGAAAAAATCTGTTAAATTAGTAACAGTATGTTTTCTAATTAAATGCTATACCAAATTTAATGGGTTGTTTAATCCTAAATCTTGTGTTTTTTTATATATTATTTTAGAATGAACATTTATCATTTTAAAAATACGAACAAACGTCTCTGCACAGAAATTATGTGTTCCAATTAAATCAAAAGAAAATGATAAAAATAAATTCAACTAAAAAACAACAATGTAAAACAACTATAATAATAATAATAAAATCAATTCTAAAACAAACAGCCATACTTGGAAGGTGAAGTTACAACAAAAGTGTTATGGCAATAACAATGATATTGAAAACTATGCACTTTGGACTCAACATCAAATGTCTTCCTTGGCAGCTCAAAAAAAAATCAAAAATAGAATAATTAAAAAGGAAAATTGCATCTTGTTCAATTAAGTATGTATTAATAATAATTATATTTCTCTGTATCTTTTCTCTTTTCAATATATCTCTAAACATTATACCATGTTCTGAGTTTTCCTTTCGTGGTCCCAATCTGGATCCACATCAGCTGGCAATGACAATTTAAACAATTGCTCACCAAATATCCCAGTTGATCCCCATATAAATTGGCGATGAAAATTCAAAACGATTACCCATGCAAATATTCCAGTTGACCTCAATATCAACTAGTGACAACAAATTTCAAAACTACTACTTGTGCAAATATCCCTGCGACCACACACAAACTTGCAACGTAGATTCAAAACAACATCTACATGCCAAATTCCAGTGGACTTATACTTCAACTGCTGAATTAAACAAACAAGGAGTTCAGTTTAAGGGAAACCAACTTGAGCTTGAAACACCCAATAACCAGGGAATCTCTTACAAAAAAATATGCCTCCTACAAATTAAAAAATCAGTGTCAAAAGTTAAACCATTTTCCTAGTAAACAAAAAGGCATGTCTCCAAATTCTTGGATTTTATTTTAACATCAAAACCAGTTGACATTTTTTGATAACTCATTACATTTAAAAGTCTGCCTACAAATTGCAAAGTACTCCAATGAAAAAAAAAATGCTCTTTCAAAAAAATAATAAATGCAAACGAATATTGGTGTCCCACAAGAAATTATTTTCTGGATGACCAAAAGAACAAGTGCGGAAACTAAAAGAAAAATCTAAAAGAAAAAATTGCTGCGTGTATATAACGGGACAAAAAGGTATTTTAGAGACAAAAATCTGTAAGTAGATTCCTTTTATTATTGTTCCCTTCTTGTGATGCAATCGAAAAAAAAAGAGGAGAAATATTTTTTGCTGTTGTTATCCTCCCTCTGGTTATGTTTTTTTTTTCATAAAGAAAACTGATGTTGCTATCTTTTTTTCTCTCTCTCTTTGTCTGCTTTCTCTTCTTCCTTGTAATTCTTTATCATTTTTTTCTTCTGGACACTAATAATGGAAGATTTTACAAAAAAATTATTCAAACGCTAACAGTCTAAACAGAGCACCAATAGAAAAGTGATAAGAGACAATTAAGAATGGAAGAACACTTAATTGAGCAACAAAGGGAACTATAACTTCGACAACAAAAAAAATAAAGAAAAACAGCAAAAACTGTTTGTGGAAACCCATAGACAACAGATGGAATTACAACAACAAGCACTAATCAAAAGTGAGGAACATCAAAACCAAATGAAAATGTTAATATCTAAGTCACTGAACGGCACCAAAACTTCTGAGAATGATACCACCTTTTCCCAGGGTACTATCAATAACTTAATAGAAACATTTGAGCATGTACCAGAAAATGATAAGACATTCATTCTACAGACAATACAAAGATGTATTTAACGGAGACTGCAAAGAATGGTCTAATGAAATGAAGTTATGGTTATTACTCAGGAAATTGGATACAATCAAACAGAGTAGGTTCATAGATTTTATCCTTCTGAGAAAAACTACGGACCTGAAGTTCTCAGAGAAAGTTAGATTATTATTTTAATTGTTTGGGCCAAACACATTCCTTTTTCATAAAAGATGGAAATGTCTTAATATACTTAAGGATGACAAACAAAATTATTTGATGTTTGCAGTGACAGTAAATAAACATTGCAATGATTTCCAGTTAGCTAATTTAACCATTGACAACTTCAAATTTCTAATTTTTACTCAAAGTCTGGTCTCAGCAAAAGATACTGAAATAAGACACCGTGTATCAACAAAGCTAGAGAATGAACAAGGTCTAACCCTTAAGAAATTGGCAGAAGAATGCCAAAGGGTAGTGTTAAAAGTGACTCTAAAACAATTGAGGAATTGCAAATTGCTCATATTAAAAAAAACAAGAGCAAACTGACACTCCAACCTCCTCAGAATGCTATATATGTGGTGATATTCACTGGATGAGGTTTTGTCCAGTTAAAAAGAAGAAACATTGTAAAAACTGTGGCAAAATTGACCACAAAGTAATGCATCTTTGGTATGCTAAAGAATCAAGAAAACCCAGAAATTAAATCAGACAAACACAGTCAGGTGAAAATATAGATGGAAAATTACGTAAATATGTGTTAAAATTCCTAACAAAACAGTTAAATTCCAGCTTGACTCAGGTTCCAAACCACTTGATAATTAATTTGCATATGTAGCAACGTTTAAAGAAACCTTCATTACTGAAAACAAAAAAGATAGCTTGCACCGTAGCGGGTGACAATATTTAATATTCTGTGTGAAGTAGTCCTTGGTATAACCTTGAATGGAATTACAAAGAAAATCAAGGCTTGCATTTAGAAAACATGGAAAATCTATTTGGTACAGATTGGGTTGAAAAATTCAACCTTTGGCATTGCTTTATGAGCACTTTCTGTAATAAATTAGAAAGCCCAGTGTCTAACAATGAAAAATTTAAACAGGAAGTCAAACAAAAATTCCCTGAAGTATTTTTAGGTGGCTTAGGGAAATGCACAAAAATGAAGGTTCAATTCCAGCTAACAGACAACACTCAGCCAATAATTAAAAAAACGTATTATGTTCCGTTCGCAGCTCTAGAGAAAATATCCAAAATAGATTTCAGTGAGTGTGCTGCACCGACAGTCTATGTTTAAAATTAATCTAATCAATTTGAGAGCTCCCTGTTACACTGGCAGACATTAAAAGGGTAGCTCTGAAGGATGATTCTATCCAGACCATGAAGAATAAGACCTATAATAAAGAACCAAATGTGCCTGGGGATTTTTCACAATGTTCTTTTATATGTATATTTCATCTAAGATTTTTATATTGAACATCCGGGAAAAAAACGCACAAAAACCCTTATGCACTGTTATGTTTACTGGCCGAACATGGTCAAGGACATGGTTGATTCATGTAAAGGATATGTACTTGCAGCAAAATCACCAAAAACTATGTGTAAACCATAATAAAACTTGATTAACTGTGGCAAAGGATTCACATCAATTTTGTCAGTCCTTTGGATGATGTATACAATCTAATTGTCATTGTCAGCCACATTAAAATGACCAGTAGTTCTTAAATATAATAGACTCACCATGAGATGCATGATAGGATTCCTATATTAACTATTTGTCAACTTTGGCATGGTTAATTGTTTAGGTATGGATAATGGGACACAGTTCAAATCTGGTGAATTCAAGGAATTCTGTGATAGGTGAAGCAAATCATGCCTCCCATAATACCATCCAAGATCAAACCCTCAGGTGGAGAGGTTTGTGGATACCTTGAAGAAGGCTCTGAGAAAGGTACAAGGCACTCCAACAGATAGGGTGCAGCAACAATTTCTGCAGGTGTACAGAATAACGCCCAACCTTAATACACCTATGGGACATTCACCAGGTAAAACTATGTTCACGAGAAAGATAAGATGGGTTTTTGACAAACTCATTCTGAGACAAGCAAAATTTAAAAAGACTGTCACCTCTCCTAAACCCATTATGCCCGTGACAAAAGAGTATTATGCAAAACCTACAAGGATAACATAATGTTTTTGGAAGAGTGCACAGTAAAGCAAAGAGTGGGAGAACTAGTTTACATTGTCCAAGGCATCAAGAACATAGATACATAAGCGCCATCTTAACCAACTGAGAAAATATTGGATTAATGATTTGAACGAATCACGACCAAATCTGTGAAGAGCCAATTGACATTATATTCAAGAATTTTGATCTTGATGCACCCTAGATCTCTCAAGAGGTAAGACGTTCAGGAAGGAAAAGAAAGTTAATGGATCCCCTCAGTGTGGATCCTAAAAGGAGAAAGATATTAATCAGTCCTTTTTTCAGGAAAAAAAATCTGTTGGAAAGGGGTGTTATGGGACCCTTACCGACCCATTGGTGGACTTTTCTATACTCTACATTAACTAAGAGCTAAACACTCTTACTGATATTGAACAGTTATCGATATTCAGCTAGATAGTAAATCTAGCTTATGTCAACCCTTTTCTCTGACAAATAATGAATCAATAAAGAATAAGATTGTACTAAGACTCATAAGATGAACTACTAACAGTTGACAAGCCTTAAACCATAACAAACAAAAAATAATTAATGAGGGTGAAAACAAAAGTTTAAGGCTATTGAATTTGGTAGGTAGGTAGGGAGAAAAAAAGAATATATTGTTCTTCATAAAATATTTGTTATACTTCATGAAAATCTATAAATTCTAGTAATCAAAATATTTAAAATACTCATACTAATTATTAGCATGTATAGACATATCAAGTTCAAGTAACTTTGTTTATAACTGAAACAATTCAATATGATATTGATGAAAACAGTATTTCTTATAAACATAAATTTTTCATCAATAGGTTGATTAAACCACTGCAAATTTTGGAAACTGAAATTGAAATTAAAACTAGTTTTATATAAAAGGTCATTTGGAACCAGAACAGGAAAGTTCATTCCTCTATTCTTTTTTGACATTCTTAATTAGTTTAAATGGATTCTTAAAATTATGGGGATTGTTCCAACTCACAAAAGTATGTATGTATGTATGTATACATACAGACATACATGATAAAAACATAAACAGATTAACAGACTTAAATCTCTCTTTCTCTCTCTTTCTCTTTTCTCTCTTCATACCTGTGTGTATGTGAATTTATATACACACATACACACACACACACACAGATATATATATATATATATATATATATATACGTAGGTATATCTATAAAAGTGAAAATGTGTGCGTAAATCTATGAATCATAGTTTAGTTTTACCTTCTACTTTATATATATATATATGTATATAAATATATATAACTGAGAAGGGTCAAGGAAGACCGAAAACGTTTGGAAGAAAGCTTGTAAATTATATTAAGACACTCGACCCAGTAACTAAGTTTCTTGTTAGAAAACAAGAAAAAATTTAAATAAAGTTTTTGAAAAGGAAAATTAAATTTTTTTAAAATGAAATATGTCTGAATAACGATATTCTGCCTAAATATATATATATGTATGTATATATATTTATGTATATACCTTTATTTAGTTGGTATTCATTTCATTGTGAATATCTCTGCAATTACTTTTTATGTATATTTTTCTCTTAATCTTTCTTATTGTCTTTCTGTCTCTTATTTATAGATGTTAATCGATTGATAAGTTTTTCTGCTTTGTTTTGATAGTACCTCTCTCTTTTTTTTATCTTTGTCCCTCTCTTTCTCTCTTTATTCTTTTTAAATTTATTTATCTCTTATTTTTTCTCTCTTCACATATATTTTTTCTTTAGATTTTCTTTCTCCCTTTTTGCTTATTAATCTATCAATAATGAATATGCACATCTTGAGAAATTTCATTCCTATTGTTTTACTTTTGTAATTTTTATTTGATTTTTAAAACTTGTTTTATTTCTTATCACTTTTTATCTTATCCCCATTTGGTTATTTGTTTTAAATT
The DNA here is from genome assembly GCA_036873565.1 of Xipholeptos notoides. Lineage (NCBI taxonomy): Eukaryota > Metazoa > Mollusca > Cephalopoda > Idiosepiidae > Xipholeptos > Xipholeptos notoides. The sequence goes on along the minus strand of JAYKTE010162135.1, from coordinate 4,343 downwards.
TCTGAAAAATCTTTAAAGTAATTTTGGGCTGTATTGTAAATGGCATTTTAAGTACATTTTCATAAACGTCCTCTCCAACTTACACTGTGTAATCTATCTGGTATAAAAATTGATTTGAAAAATCCATATTGCCAACCTTTTAAGAATGCAAAGATGAAACAGTTCAAATGAGAAACTAACTTATTGAAATGACAATGTGTGCATGTAGTTTTTTTGTTGTTTTTCTTTCATACATAAAAATAATCAGATATTTATTTTATAAATAATATTACTTTTAAACTCTTAAAAATCAAACAGAAACCATAGGCATGTAATGGAATTATGGTCGGTTTTTAAGAAAATGCATTTCTTACATTAATGACTATTTTGGCTAGAAATCAAAGCCAACAACCATTAAGAAAGGAATAGCTTTATTGCTTTTATTATTATAAGTAAAAGCATTGAAACCTTCTTCCAGGTTCTTCTTTTAGTAGTTTCTTTGTCAAATATAGAAGACATTAGAAAAAAATGACCATGTAAAGCATTAAAGTTAAACTTTATATGAATTAAGAATAAAAACTAAAATATCTAAATATATCAATTAAACAAATATCATTCATCATTTCATTAAGAACAAGATCCATATTGACTTGCTTAGCTTTGCTAAGTATTTGTTCTAATTATTTAACCCATTGAACACTTAGTTACAAAATTAAATAGCACAAATAATTAATCTATATAAAGAACTTACAAACATTCATTAATATAATAAATAGTCAGAAGAAATAAGTATTTAATTGTTAATGCCCCATGATCTTTTCTAAGTTTTATATGTTCATAATGTATACAGTCCTAAAAAATGAAGCATGGGCACTTACAAATTAATTGAAGATGAAAATATACAAATGATTATAATCTATTAATAACAAAAGATAGACATTTTTATAAGACACATTTATATAACTAAAATATATAATAAATTTGTTGTATAATATATCAATCAAACTGGATTTTAAAATAGCACAAGAATGCATGTCAAAATAAAAACAATAATATCAGCTAAAGCCCAAATTTTAAGTCTATTCTATTTTGCACAATAAAGAACTGAGTCTGTTCCTATGACACTTTTAACAATTTTTTGTAAACAAATTATATTAAAGATTAGTGTAATATGATGTAATATTGATTAGGATTTATGATTGTATTACTTAATTTGAATTAAAGAAAAATACTATTTATTTTAAACCATAGTAGTAGACTTTAGCTTCTTTAATTCTTCCACTTTAATATTAGATGTAGCAATAATCCACAGAACATGAATCATGGCTTTTTACTGCTAATTAAGAGACATTAAATAAAAAAGATGCAAATATTATTTGCTAAAAGTACACATACTGATTTATGTTTATGTATGTATTTAATGCCTTCATTTGAAATATAGATTTCAATCTGTTTTAAAAATTACCAACTTTAAAAAATGCAAGCAAATCAAAACTATTTAATTTTGTTAAATCAACATAATGGAGGTCACATAAAAATCTGTGTTTTTACTCATGCAGACAAATTTTAATCAATAAATAAAATTCATTCAAAATTCTCCTAATTTAGACATTATCTTTCCCTTTTGGTTTACTCACTGATCTTATTCAGTGTACAAAAAATTTGTAAATCAGGCTGTATGGAGATAGTCCTTCTGAGTTACAGTGAATCGCTACTGTAATTTAATATTTGAACTTGGGATATTGTTCCTGCTCAATAGCAGTATGTATTTTTGTGAAAAGCTAAAAACTTTGAAAAATGTTCTGATTTTTCACATGAGCCTTTTAAATTCGTTATAAGTTTAAATATACATATTCTATTTTGAGAGTATTTTAAACAGCTGATATTACAAAGGTAATTCCAAAGTTAATGCCTCCCATCTTTTTTTATTCCACCTGAATTGTTATGATGACTGAACTTATGCAAGTCTTATCTCTCTGTGGCAGATATTGATAGTAGGAGACTCTAAGAAATCAACCCCTGTCATGGGCGTCCATTAGAAGCAGAGATGTTTCATTGAATTCCTCCATCTGATCAACATTCACTGGCGCAAACATTTATGAAGCTGATGGAGTTGATGTCAGCACAGTTAGGAGATAAATTCATCAATTTCAGAGTAGCGGCAGAGATGTGATTGACCAAGTGTGCTCAAGGCATTAAAATAGACCGCCTCATTCGTTACTGGTAAAAGTGAATTGAGAATGGTGGTTACTATGTAGAAAAATAAATTCAGGAGCACAAAATAATGCTCGTTTTAATGGTACCTCTCCTGTCTAGATAGCTCTTCATTAGGTGGCATTACTTTTGGAACAAGCCCCATATTAAACCATTGATTGGGATATATTAGCATAAGAGGATAGTAACAGTAAAACAATAAGCTTTATAAATTCAAAATACACAAAAATATGCACATACTCAGTCATTAACTCACTCACTCACACACATATATATCTTTATTTATATACATATGATTTCAAAATAGCCCTTCCTTATTCCTGACTGTTATGGATTTAGCACTATCAGGATGACTGGAACTATTTGAAAGAAGCTGAATAAATCTATCATTGGAAATGAGATTTGGGTGTTACAAGACCAGTTGTGTGTTTTTTTGATAAGAAATGATAGCAGTGAAGGGATAGGCCTTTAATTCTTGTTCACCTCTTAGTTCTATTACTCTAGAGATATATCATTTGTAATGGCATGGATTTCATTAAGCCGAAATGCGGATTCATTGCTGAAAATTCCTTGGCCTATTCATGGGAAGGTTAAGTGCCAATGTCTGCAATTATTTATGTAATCCTATTTTGATTTTAAGATTCCAATTTACCTTTTCTTATGATTGTTTCTGAGACAAAAATTCCTGCTAAGATACATTTAGTTATAGCAGGAAATATTGAAATGCTGTCTAACTTGATTCAACCAAGGTGATGAACAAATTCTTACGAATATAAATGATTTTACTCAGAAAAGTTTTTTTATTTTTGATAAGTTTTTTTTTTAGTGAGAAAGACATAAGCAGTATTATCTTACTTCCCTATAATACTGTTTCTATCCTGGACTCTTTCTTTCTTTTTCTATCTCTGTGGAAAATTTTTGGGGTTTTTTATCATGTATTATACAGGCAAATAAAAATGTCTTTTCAGAATAGAAATAGAGAAAAAAATATGCTGTTTACAAAATTTTGTTGAAATCTATTCCCTTTCAAAATATTAACATGTTAAGCTCATTAATATTTGGCACAAAGAATAATTCTGTCCATATAGGATGACAGGTTATTTAATGAAAAGATGATTAAGTGATAATTAATTCTATAATATACTCTAACCTTGCCAACTGGATGTCTATTGGTGAATCTTTTGGAGACACTACAGCATATAATAGAAATAAATGAAGAAAAATTTATCTTTAAAATGATGATTAGGAAAATAAAATGATGAGTAGGAAAATAAAATTATTCTATGATAATTGCCTCCAAGAAAGAGGTTATATTTTTGTCTTCATTTATCTATTTATCTGACTATTGCTTTATTTGATGGCTAGTAAGCAAGGTTATTAAAAAACTAATGATAAAATTTCATTGTTTTATTACTAGAAATGAATGTTTGACCAAGGAATTTCACATCAAATTTTGGAAGCAATTTCAATAAATGGCTATGAGCAGTTAAAGATTTAAAATAATGTTGGAACTTTTTAGAAACCTCAGTTAATTTTGGATAAATGTTTTTTAAATTCAGCTCCAAAGTATGAAATTGTATTAAATGGTTTGTTCAGGACATAACTATACACCTAATTCATTTCTCCTTTCATGTCCAGAGGAATTTGGAATTTGTTGTGATGTTAGTAGTGGAATAATTGATGAAGAATGAACACAGGAATGTTTAATAAAATGTATTAACAGAAATACAGGAAAAGAGATAGATTGAGCAATAAATTTGCTCAACTGCTGGACTAAAGTGAATCACAACCATTACTTTCTGTGTCCCGATCTCTGACTGCTCAAACACAGGAACCGGACACCAGACGTGATGTCAAAAACAGTCTATTTATTAGAGATAGTATGGGTGCCAGAATATGGTTCTTGTTTTAAAAATAATATTCAAATCTCAATTAAACTAACTATTGAATAAATATGCTAGAGAAAAGTATAGATCCCCTCCAGTTCCAAAAATTCAAATTGTTTGTTTGTTTGTTTTTACGGCATATCAACCATTTTAGGTCATTTAATGCAGAGAATAATCATTTTTGGTAAAACGTTAGTTTTTGTACACACAGTTTTTTGAATGACACAAATTACACTATTTGACCCATAGCTGGAGGGAATGTGG
>JAYKTE010162024.1:0-12876 GCA_036873565.1 Xipholeptos notoides | reverse complement strand
AACCCAAGTTAGGCACAAGGCCATTTTTATGTGTTCATTATATCCCTGGGCTTTTGTAATCAGTGTTGCCCTTCACCTAGATGAGTCACTCTCCCGAGTTCACGAGCCTCATCTGCCCGAGACAGCTGAAAGTAATGGCTTCGACTAGGATTTGAACTCGTGTACTACGTATCCAAAGACCAAGCTTTTCCCACTGCTCCAACCTGGTTGTTCAAGATTTCAAGTTATATTGCAGACCAAAGATGGAATCTGTAGACAGAAAATTATGAACACCATTAATTAATGCTAGTCAGTAGCCAATCAGAATTAAGACAAGCATTTCAGTTTTAAATTGAAAGAAAAAATGCAAGTTATATTACAAAAATAAACATTATTATGGATTGAATCCTTGAATAATAGAATGGAAAAAAAAATATTATTTAAACAAAATTCATTAAATTCAATTGAATTTTGATTTAAGAATCTTTTTAAAGATCCCTTTGAGTCTTCTGACCACCCTCCTGTTGTTGGGGGTCAGGGTGTTTATTAGCCTCACATGTTCATGGAGGACTCTGTTGGGGGTCAGGGTGTTTATTAGCCTCGCATCTTCATGGAGGACCCTGTTGGGGGTCAGGGTGTTTATTAGCCTCACATATAAACAACATATAGATTTAATTGAATTTTGTTTAGATAATGGTTTGCATATATATATATATGGTTTAAGAATCTACAAGAATAGTAGATTTTTTTTAATTTCATTTTTGTTTTGAAATATTTTGTATGGGTTAATGTTAAAATATCTTATTTAAAATTTTTGCTTTTCTTTTTGTCCTTTTGAAAACCATGCACACACATTTAAAATTGGTTGATTTGTAGCAAGAGTTGTGTTCATTGTATTTAGACAGCCAAGTTTTTCAAGTATTATCCACAATGATTTGTTTATCATGTAAAATACTTTCACGAACTCCACAGAGACGGAATACAAAGATGTTCCCCAGTGTTTGACAAACTTTTCTTAGGGCTGCCTGGCTGAGAAAATTATATCCATCCTATTAAATCCATTTCTAAAAGAAGTTTGGGTTTCATTTATCCTTAATGGACAGATATTGGTGCTTGTGTTGCGATAGGGCTCTTCTTACACACCAGGGGACTTCTGTTGCTCCTCCACTAAAAATGTTCAACTGAGAAGGAGGTGCATGACAATGGGAAACATTGTGAAAGTCTATGAGTGAGTAGTTTTGGGGTACTTACAAACTTTCTCGGGTCGAACAAGGTTCTTCTTACATTCGGGGGGGGGGGTATCTGCTGTTTCATTTCTTGTAATGTTGAATAACTACCAATCTTCTGATGAACATTGATACCTGTTTGTCTTCCCTGGAGTTTCTAAGAATGTAATTTTAGGTCATTTAATGCTGAAAACAATAATTTTGAGAAACATTATTTTTTGTGCACACTTAGTTTTTTGAATAACACAATATGCACTATTTAACCCATCGCTGGAGGAAATTTGGAGATTCATACCTTTCCCAAGGGTATTAGCCGAAGTATGAATGCAAACGGAACGACTGGGATTCGAACTTGCATACTACGAATCCAAAGTCCGACTGCCTATCCACTTGGCCAAGTCAACTTCCCCTTGTAAGAATGAAATGATTTCTGATATAATAATTTGCATTATTTTCAAATTAATTATATTTTTAGGCATAAACAAATAATTAATTAAATGGTATGAATAATAATGATAATAATAATAATTTCTATGTAAACTTAGTTTAGAATTGGAATAGATGAGTTAATATTTTTCCAACATAGACATAGTAGTTTCAGGGTTGAAATGTTGAATTTAATGTATCACATTGATAATGTATTTCATTTATTATATTTAATTGGTAACATAAATTATTTGAAATGTTACCAAAATAAAAAATTGAATACAATTCTATTTTGTTTTAATTTGGGCATTGGTGGTGGAGCAATGGTAAAAGCTTGGACTCTGGAATTGTATTACAGGAGTTCAAATCCCAGTCAAAACCACTACATTCACTGTCAGCTGTCTCATTAACTCAGGAGAGTAATTCCTCTAGGTAAAGGGCAACACTGATTACAAAAGCCCAAGGATATGATGAGCACATAAAACTGGCCTTGTGCCTAACTTGGGTTGGTGCTCAACCAAGTAGATATATCCATTTTGTTTTAACATTGCTCACCATAGCATTTCTTTATTCGATTTGACAGAAAATGATTTGAGATGATAATGCACGTCTAAAGCTTAACTTGTACTTTTTAGCTTGATTATAATCAACTATTGCAAATGCTACATTGTTTTAATATAGATTTAAATTATTTTCTAATATCTATATATCAATAGTATAGCATGTGTGTTCGTTAGTTGGTAAGCAGGGCCATGCTTAGTGTCCCCGCAGACCTTGCAATTGCGGAGGGGGGGGCGCAAGGCTTATATTGGCTTCACAGATATATTGTAATGAAACAAAAAGAGGATTAACTTGAAAATAATCGTCATATGAAGAGCCCTTTTGGGGCCTTAAAAGCATTTGTCATTTTTTTTAAATGAACTTGAGAAAGAAATCTGGGTACATTTTAATTTTTTTTTTTTTGTTGAAACAAAGAAAATTTAGTGACATAAACTAACTACTAGTTTATGACGGCAAAAACTCGATTAAAACACAATTAACTAAATATTCTGCGTAAAAACAAAAAATGAACAATAAAACAAAAATCTTTTTTGGTGACTGAAAACCTGTTTTAATACTATTTTAAAGAAATTTTCATCGGAAGGTTAGATTTTTACATAACAAATTTTTTTTTAAGTACAAATTAACTTGAAAATGAACGGTATCCCTGCTAGGGCTAGATACGCATGCGAGGGAGATCTTAATTGGTTTATTTAATTACATAAACCTTTTTTTAAACGCACACCATTTAACATTTTTACTTAATTTGGTTTATTTAATCGCATCCTATTCAAGATTTTTTTATTCATAAAATAAATTTAAATTAGATTTAAAATAAAAGTAAATAAACCATTTTTGTTTATTTTTTATTACAATAATTATAAAAAATTCTCAAGAAATAGAATTTTAATAAAATCAATGAACAAAATTAAAAAATACTCAATGAGAAAATTAAATAAATTTTCTTAAGTAAATGAACCAAAGAAAATCTTTGCACATTCATGGGGATGTAGAGGCCTTTTAGCGTTTAATGACTTTCATCTAGATTGAGATATTTCAAAATGACTTGGATACTTTAAATGTTGTTTTGATTTAATTTGTTTTTTTCTTCCCTCTATACCTACATCTTTTTACACCCTTTTGAAATAAATTCCTAAACTCTAATTCTGGACAGTATATCAAACTTTCTTTAGCAAAATAGTTTTGAATAGCTAAAACTTGTGAAAATGTTAGCTTCAAAACACCAATTCAATTTCTTCCATTTTTTCATGATTATGGAATATTTGCGTTCTTTCAAGAGCATGTTATTTTGCTTAAAGTACCATTTATTGTGGGTTCAGTATGTTGAAGGGGGGTGCGGAAGTTGTGTGGGTAGGGGCTGCAGAGCGCATTCTGCGGTGGAGGGCACAATGTTCCTAAGCATGGCATTGGCTACATATACTAGTATATATACCTCTTAAAAACAATAGGTTTAAAAAATAATTTGATAAATTTTACTTTGAAACATTGCATTCCTTTTTCTCACATAAAGAGCTAAATTTTATACATTAACTAACAAAACAAATCTGGGGAGGGGTAATAGGTTCAATCCTGACTGTGGGTGAAAAAAGCTAAAGAAATTCTACCAAAGATTGACTCAATACCTAATAACACCTATGGAATGTAGATCACCTAATCGAAGCCAAGAGACTTGGATTTTATCAATATGAAAAAAAGAAAGAGTTTCCAATTAACCTGACTTTTCAAACTGTTTCTAATCATTACAATAAATGCTTGCGGCAGGGAATAAAAACATTTCTGTAGATTTAAAATAACTCATTAGGGAATTTAAGCTTTGTGTAAAATCAATACAAATATGTTTAACAAAATCAAATGTCTCTTCTTATAAAATAATGGTGACCAGCCAAACAAAAGAAACATGAAGACCCCCACCCATTCTTGTTTAGAAAAACTCAACTTCAGATTTGTGAAATTTATTGATGTGCCAACTATTTCATCAGCAGGGGTTGGGATTGTTTCTGATTTCTGTAGAAAACTTGATATTTTAAACAATTTAAAAGAACTGTGTGTTCAATTGAAAATTGCACAAAAATAAACTTTTATTTGATTACTAGCCAAATTACCCACACTTTGCTGTGGATATATTTTCAAACTAATCAATGGCGTAGCTAGAGTAAACATCACCTGGGGTGACCCGATCAAATGTCACCCCACTGGCTCTTATATTACCCTATGCTGAATGAAATACTTCTGAAATAGATCAGAAAACCAGATAAAACCTCATTAATTAACTGTTGGGGCAATACACCCTATCTTATGCTAGATGCGCTTTGATTATTAAAGGTGTGGGGTAACTCAGGAGAGCTTTTGGTTACCACATCTCAAATTAAGAAAAACTTAGACAAAACCTTATAAAACCTAGATTTTTCTTAAGACTAAAGCCCTCTCATAACACCATGTAATTACATATAACAAATGATAATTTAATCCTATTTTCAGACTATTTTTGCACCTTAGCTTAATGGATCAAATAGTGATTATTTTTATTGGGATATACATACAGCTGGGTACCACTTGTGAATTTCATATTTCCACAGAACTTGGCATTGAACTTGTGCGAGCTCAATGGTTGAACCAGCTCAACTTTAAATAGGTTGATAAGTGATAACACACACACACAGAATATGTTATTCGAATGACTCATTCATGTTTAAACATTTTTTAATAAGATACATTTAATTTTCTTGATTCATAAAGACTTAATTTAAAGCTTGAATTTCTGAACTCATTATTTTTTTAGTGGAAAAACAAAGGAATTCTTGTCTTTCCTATTTCTGAAGGCCCACTAAACACCCTTCCAAGATTAAGATGATCACTTGAGTAAATCAATAAAGATAAACATTTTATGATCTAAAACTTATCATGATTATCATATTTCCTGAAAATGGCTAGAATTAAAATATTTCAGATAATTAGAAAAATAAACCAATAAAACTGAAAGAGGCTGGAAATTTTGAAATATACTATTTCAAAATTTTCAGCCTCTCTGTGATCAAGATAGTGCAATATTTTTAGTCTAACTGGTAGGGTTTGATCATTAAGATTTAGGAGATTCCATTTATACCCAGGTGTAAAGAGAATGGACCAATCAGAAGACAACATTGATATAATCTTTATAATATATATATTATTCCCTTGACTAAGCTAAAAACTGCAGTTATTTTTTGTGTTTCTTGCTGAACAGAAGTAACTCTCTCTACATGCGAATTTACTGTTTGGATTATTAATAATTTTATTATTACTACCACTTTATTATTACCACTACTACAACTATTTTCCTGGGATTACTGCTGCTACTACTGCCTCTACTTGAAACAAATTTCCTTTGATTATATACCCAACCAAAACTAGTATTCACAACTTGGACTAATTCTTTATTATTATTATTATTATAAAGAAGTTTTACTTTTTATAATTTCCCAACAAAGGCCATTTTTGTCTCAAGCAAAAATGTCCCTACGCTCCATACAAGATAGGTATGATTCAAGTAGGTTCTAGTTAGAAAACTACTCTGTAGACAGCTTGTTCTGTGCATGCCTCATTTATTCCTTGTAGAATGTTTCTCATATTTCAAGTGAGTTATTGTTTCCTGTGTCAGTTTTGTTGGAAGCTTCACTGGTTCCCTATTTAGCTGTCTTCTCATGAACAAAAAATAAATCATCTACATTAACTTCATTCTAGAAAGTTGTCATCAATTCTTCTTGTAGATTGTGAACATGAAAATAGTTCCAGTAATCTTGAGTTATATTTTTCCTTTATTTTAGTTATTGATAAATTTCTCAAAATTAAAGTTGCTATATTAACATGCTATTTTAACTTTTTGGCTGTATATGTGTATGTATATATACAGTATATATGTATATTTGGCAGCAAATCATTTTTTAAACAATTTTATTATTACTACCACTTTATTATTACCACTACTACAACTATTTGCCATTTGGATTATATAAAAAACTTTTTGAAAGATATTAAAAGAAATATACGAAAAATTGAAAGGATTTGTTTTAAAGAACAACAACAATACACACCATTAATGTTTAATCAAACATGTTTTAAAAATATATATATATATTAAACTGTACAGTAAGTTTGCCTATATTTATAGTTAAAGTGCTCAATATCAGTGATAGAGTGTGTGTAGTAGATAAGCGTAGACACGGATTCAATGGCCTTCAGTGATTGTCAGTTTCTCTCTCTCTGTCTGTCTGTCTGAAGACAGTGTTTACCCATTGTCAGCTTGGTAAAGAAGGAGAAAACTCTGGGTATCCTCGCAGTTTACAAATGATCATGAGTATCTTAAAATTCCATTTTGAAGATTTTAAGCAATTTAATTGAAATACTTCTAATAATTTTTTAAAATCCTTATTTAATCTTTATTTCTAGTGTTAATGATTTTTATTGATTATGTAAAAATCTTAGTACGTCAAGTTTGGTTTCATTCCAACTCTAAGTGGATATTAAGATACCTATTGGCTTCTGTTCATAATCATTTTTCCTCTATAGTCCTAGTGACAGCCCATCTTCCTCAGTATACAAGTCCTTTCCATTCCATTTCCCTCATAGACTGCCCGTTTAATGTTAATCATCTTTGGATTCCTATCTATTCTTATTGTGGACTGGGAGTCTCAGAATACTCTGAGATTGTGAAAACTCTATAAATAATAGGAAGACTGATCCAAGCCTGAATGGGTGAGGAGAGTTCATCCTGATCAACAACAAAAATAAAAACAATCAGCAACTTCAGAATGTCTGACTTTATTCCAAGCTAGAGCAGCAAAATATTCTTCTTTGCTCTTCACCCACTCTAAGGCTACCTGTAAAGTTTTCTTTATCTCTCTACAATGGTTTATTACAAGGAAAGGCAACCTTTTGGTGTGTGCCAACCAGTGCCGTGCTTAAAAACATTGTGGCTCTACTACAGAACGTGACTGAAAGCCACTTTATACACAAAATGGAACTTACCCCAACATACTGAAATCTTTGTTTAAAGATTATGGTGACTTATCAGAAGAAGGCCAAACCTGATGTCCAAAATGTAAGGGTTGTCTGTACAGATAATCAACATGCTGTACATTTATAATAAACATACGACACACTCTTTTTCCATTCAGCCTTTAACCAGTGACAAGCAAAGCAAGATGACTGATTGTCCAAATGGAGTGCAAGTTTTTTATCAGAGTGTCCTTGTCCTTGATGAGTTACTCTCCCAAGTTTATGAGCCTCATCTGCCCGAGACAACTGAAAGTGAATGTAATGGTTTTGACTGCGATTTGAACTTGTATAATACAATTCCAGAGTCCAAACTTTTACCACTGCTCCAACTCACTGCCTTTAAAGATTATACACAGACACACACAGACACACACATACATATGTATATGTAGAGAGAGAAATAGAGATAAGTTGACAGATATATATTTTAACATACATGTATTATAATAGTTTTCCAATTAATTCTAATAATTATTTCATTATTTTTTTTATTACCATAAGATCTGTAAAGCCAAGAAATCTTGCGGCCCCTTCCTAACTTGAACCCCCCCCCCGCTATTGCAGGGTGTGCAGATGCCCTAAGTACGGCCCTGGTGCCAACATATTTATTCAGAGTGCCCATATTTTTATCAAAGAAAAGGCCAATATACTTAATTTTAAAATATGAATATATATAGTGTTGTTCAAGAATGTGTAAAGTTGCAAACAACATTAAAAGAAGTTGAGTTCCTTAAAACCAGAATAGGTAACCTTTTGCCAACTGTAAGCCAACTTGAGATTTCAATTTATTCAGAGTGCCCACAAAACATATATTTTTACACAAGTCAAGGTCAGTATTCTTATTTTATAATATGTATGGTTTTCATATATTAATGTATAGCGATATTCAATAATATATAAAGTTGTAAACAACATTAAAAGAAATAGAGTTCTTTAAAAGTTTTTTTCAGAATTTTTTTATTATCAATTTTTTCATAACAAAATTCATGCAGGGAACTAGAAATGTCTGCATACCATTAAAAATTGCTTGGTGTGCCAAGTGTAGCATGAGTGCCATATGTTGCCAACTCTTGGTTTATTACATTCTCCTTCCACCTTTTAGTGTTCTTCTTTTACTAGCACCATCTATTTGTTGGTTTTAGTGCCCATGTTTCAATACTTTGTAAGTAAGCTGACAATACCAGTAATCTATTGAATGATACCTAATGCCTTATAATAAAAAATAAAATTTATTATTATTGAATTCTCACGCCAGTCACACACAGCACTTGCATGGTGTTCGTGACTGGTGGTTTTCACTGGAACCAGTTTTTTCATGATGCTCCAGCAGAATCCATTCTATCCCAGCTAGAGATTGTATGGTGCCACTTCTCAGGTTTTCACCCTAATATATCCAACTCTCACATCCTGTGTTAGCAGAATCTAGATTCTGTCAACACCTAGTGGGACCTTCTGAAGGCAGAGTGAGAATAAGTCTACTCTAGCACTTCAGCATCCCTAGCAATTGGCGATTATTATTATTATGAGATCTCACACAAATCACCAGGAGCTTGCGCACCAAGCAACCAGTGGTTTTTACTGGAGTCAGAGTGACAAGTCTCCCTTGATTTCCAGCAGGTTCCATGCCATTCCAGTCAATGACTGTATGGTGCAACATCACCTTGGTTTTTCACCCTTCTGTGTTTGCTCTGCACACCTACCATTAGCAGAGTCTTCCCACTCTGCCAACTCCTGGTAGTGATTCCTGAAGGCAGAGTGGCATTAAGTCTCCTCTGGCCCTCCAGTACATGTGGTTACCTTGCAGTCCATAACTGCAAGCCCTTCTTCTCCCCACTCAGTCAATATATATATATATATATAATTTTTTTTAAACATGTTTCATTAAACATTAACGATGTGTATTATATATATATATATATATATATATATATATATACTTTTACTTTTTGGGTCATTTTTTATTTTATTATTATTATTATTATTATTATTATTATTGGTAGTAATCGTGGCAGCAGTGGTGGTACAGCAGCAGCAGTAGCAGCACTTTTTTCTGGACTGCTATTCAGTCAAAATTAACTCTCTCTCTCTCTTTCTCTCTCTCTCTCTCTCTCTTTCTCTCTCTCTCTCTCTGGATCTTTATTTTTGAAAAAATAGATAAATGAATGAATCATCTTAATTGCATAAGCTCTTTTCAAGATGACGAAGAACATACCTGAAGATGTTAGATTCATTTTGAAGCATTCTTGAGATGCACTTCAAAATATTTAATATTTCAACCATCATCAGACCATTGCTAGATGCAACGATAAAATGACTTGAAAATTATCAAATTATCAGAAATCACAGATTTCATTTTTTTTTTCTTTATTTCTATATTTGATATCCAATTTTATGAACTCGATGACCAATGCTTCAGTATCTTAACAACTTGCGGGTCATGTTGAAGGACAGACTTGTGAAAAGGCACTATGAACCAATTAAGAATAACAGAAAACAAACAGTAGAAAAAAGGCCAATCAAACCATGAGTAATATTAATTTCTAGAAGAGCAACTTGACTGTGAGATCAATTCTTAACAGCTCATAAGACATCATAACTAAATTAAATGACATTTGCCAGTGTTTTTTTAAGCAACTCACAATGTCATAATGTTTGGTGATGCCATAAAATACAAGGAAAGTTTGAAAAGTAATGCCTCCTGTTTTTCAATCTTTAACTAAAAAAAGTTTCAGAGCTAGAATGGAATCTGAAACAAAGCATGAAATTATGGAGATATGAGTTTTATTTGATATTTGGGCTAAATAATTAACTTTGGATCTGCCTCAACAGCATTTTTAATGCTTTTTGGTTCAATTTTTTTTCCAGAATATGATTTATCTTTGCGGTTAAAATTTCCAGATGACAACTTTGCAAACCACTGTTGGCATTTTCGATCATTCAACATGTTCCTTTCATATTGATATCCATTTCTTGAGGGTTAAGCCATTGAAAATTATTTAAACATTATTAATTATTATTTCTGGAAAACTAATGATAGGATTACAATAACGATTTAACTAAAAAACACTAATTCAATAAGTAGTCTTGAGAAGTTGCAATGTGATCAAACTAAAAAACATCATTACTTTGTAATATCAAAAGATAAAAAAAATTGTGATTCAATTGAATAATAGTATTCCTCAAAATGCAAGGAGAGTAACTCATCTAGGTGAAGGATGGATAAAACTGATGTTAAAAGTCTGGAAATGTAATGAGCACATAAAACAGGCATTGTGCCTAGCTCAGTTTGATGCTTGATCAATTTTACCAATTATACCAATTATTGGGTGTTATTTTGTTTTCAATAAAATACATAACATCAATGTCAGTATGAAGTGTAAATCTCTGTATTTTGAACCGACAGGCAGAGAGAATAAGAAGATTTATACTTTTACCAATGATATGAAGTTGAATGTGAATAATTTTACTCTTTTAGTTCTATGCCTCACATCAGAGCAACACTGATTACAAAAGCCCAGGCATATAATGAGCACGTAAAACCAGCCTTGTGCCTAACTTGAGTTTGTTCTCGACCAAGTAGGTATATTCTTTCTATAAGTTGGTATCATGTATGATCATCTATTTATGTTATTGTATTCATTCTTTTGATGTTCAAAATACCTAAGTTAGATACTAAGATTATTTTAACCTGTTTATTCAGAAGATACCTTTTTGGTCTTAAACAAGAAGACATTTTCAAAAAAATTTTCAAACTCAAAACAACAGGCAGAATTTCTTCTTCATCAAACTATTGCTTTTTGATAGAAACAAGTAGAAAACTAACAGCTGGATTTTCATACCGGAAAGAAAAGATGAAACAATTTGAGGGGCTTTTTTTCATTTTGTTTGTATGTTTTGTTTTCTGTAGATAACATTCAGTAATTTTTTTTTAACAAAAATTTAGCAAGAATTTGTTTTATTTTTCGAAAACCTTGAGATGAGGTATAATAAAACCTAAAAGTATTAATCAGACTATTTTTCTCATCCATCAATTTAGTCAATTTAGGACATCTGAAGAAGGCTGAAGGGTATTTCGGTAAAAACGTTGCAAAAAAGAAAATAACATGCATGAGGAAAATAGTCTGATTAATACTTTTAGAATGAATTTATTTCTTTATAAATTCTTGTTTTTGGAGATTTGATTCCATTTTTAAAAAAGGAATTCCATTATAAAGGCAAGCTATTGCATTTTTTTCCTATATATTTATATATATACAGTGTCATGTATGTGGGTGTTTGTGCATGGGTTTGTTTGTGTGTCATCCTTATGTTTTATTTATATATGAGTATTAGGGTGGCACCCATATTGTCTCTAAATAGTAGAATATTCCTGACATCACATTAAGTGACTGGTTCCTGTGTTGAGACAGTCAGA
The DNA here is from genome assembly GCA_036873565.1 of Xipholeptos notoides. NCBI lineage: Eukaryota > Metazoa > Mollusca > Cephalopoda > Idiosepiidae > Xipholeptos > Xipholeptos notoides. The sequence continues at coordinate 1,236 of JAYKTE010162024.1, read as the reverse complement.
GATCTGGAAGCAGAGAGTAAGGGTCATATTTCACTTCAGTCCAGCAGTTGAGCAAGGACAGTTAAAAACAACTAGATATTATTTAATCTACCTTTTTTCCTGTATTTCCGATAATACATTTTATCAACTGTTCCTGTGTTCTTTCTCTCATCTAGATTCCACCACTAACACCACAACAATAAGTATATATATGTGTTTTTCCTCATGTATTTGTGTATGTGTGTGGTCTTTTACTTGCCTTTAGGAATCAGTATGATAGCAGTTATAATACTTTCTGAACAGATTAAAACAAAAGATGTTTTCATAGATACAAAATACAATTTATCATTTATAATTTTACTTCATTTCTTGCTATATCATTTTTCATTCATTTCAAAGTTTTTTCAAACTTTTGATTTTGATAAGAGTTACTGATAAACTGTCTGCAATCATATTAAGTGCATGCAACTACATTTCCTTAAACTTCAAATAATTTTCTGCAGAATTAATTTTTTTTAACCTCATTTTAACTCATTGTTGTTTTTTAAGTTTCATATTGTTTTCCACTCTAAAAGAAGATTCTTTCAAACTATTACCTTGACATTAAACAACTGTTCTTTTATTATTTGACAAAATGACATCAACAAAAAAAAGAGAAAAATGAAACAAATTTTTAACTTAGTCATTTTTCTTGGTTTTGTTTTTTTTGTTTTTTTTTATTCCCATCATGCAGACACAAGCTATAAAACTGTTTGAATACAAAAACAAAAGTTTTTGTTTTTATGAAATTTGAATAAAAATTGTCAGTCATCATAAAATTTCCTACAGGAGAATACATGATGTGTATGCCTCATAAGGAGACCAATTGAATATTTTGTTCGGAAATTTTGAGTTTAAAAAACATCCTGGTGGTTTAGAACAGAGTTATGATAAGGCTTAAATGATTAAAACAAAAATTATCTTATGATTTTAAAGAATCGATCAATATGTTTGTGAAAACAATTTTTTGTCTTCATTTAAAACTCATTTTGGTTTATTTCTCAATTCAGAATCTTTCTTTCTTTTTTTTTCAAATCTGAGTATGTTTCATTGTATTGGGAAATAGTAGAATGAAACAAAATAATATATTGGATATCCCCCCCTTCACGTCAATCGACGTATGGGCGTCATCAAACCATAAATGGTTGTCAGACAGGTTACACAGAGATTTGTTTATAGTGGTGAAGGCTTGTGTAGGACCATCCACACTTCTTGGAA
>JAYKTE010162023.1:0-22377 GCA_036873565.1 Xipholeptos notoides | reverse complement strand
CAGATTCTGAGAAAAGATTGTCACGTGTTTACGGTGATAAGCGAAAATTTCCCCCGCTAAAATTTATAACCCTATTTTAGACTGGTTCGGCCCCATCTGCAAGACTGCCAACTTTCTTATGAATTTATACAGATTTTTTTCAAAAATCTACCTCTTTTTCAGGCTAAGGTGATTTTTTTTTTTTTTTCTGCATAGACAGACTGGCATTAAATGACCCTGAAGTGGTTGATATGCCGTTAAATCCCAAATCAATCAATCATAAAAAAGAAAGCTCTGATACTAACAATCAAGTTATAATTATGGTGTAGGGGGAATAACTACAAGAGTTGTTCCTAAAAGTTATACCCCCCCCTTTTTTTTTTTATTCGGGTCGAATGGATCGTAGGTGATTGCAAACTGCGTTTTTAATGACTGAACTTATAGATTGAGGACCTGAAAGTTCTATCTCTCTATTGTATATATTGATCGTCTAAAGACTCATGGATCTGCGTCAGAAGCAGAGATGCATCATTGAATTCCTCGAGAAAAAAATTGAACTGATCAATATTCTACAGCCGCCTGTTTACAAAGCCGAGGCAGTTAAAATCAGCATAGTTAGTTAGCAAATGGGTGTATTAATTTCCGAAGTAATTTTTCTTATTTTATTAACACCAAAATGAATATGAAAAATATACTTCTATAATTCTACAGTTAGATGACTTCTCTTCTCATCATTTTTGTACTATTGCTAGGTTGTCCAAAAAGTTCATAAACACTTGCAAAAAATTTAAATTTTACTCGCCAAGTAATAAAAAAACAACAAAAATTATTCCTCAAAATAAAGACCATCATTTTCCAAGACTTTCGGCCATCGATCTGCATACTTTCGGATCTGGTGAAAGTACCTTTCAACTAGCTTCGAATCAATGGAGCACAGAGCCACCACCTTAGAAGGTCCTGACAGAGCACAGTCAGGACTGTACTGTAGGCTTGATGTGGCAGAATCTCAATGGTGTCCAGCTCCTCAAACTTGTCTTTGGTCTCCCTGGCAGTGTGTGGCTTGACATTGTCCTTCTGCATCAAAGCACACACTTTCAGTTGATCATAGCCATATACTTTTGCTTCAACTTTTTGCAGACTTGCTCCAGTTGCTGACAGTAACAATATAAATGCAAAAAGCAATTAAAAATTGCATAAATATTCAATTCTTATGCAATTTTTAATTGTTAAGTGTTTACAAACTTTTGGGACAACCTAATAACATTCATATTCTTGGATATTGTATTTATAATGAATTTGATTGTTTCTTTCTTTTTCTTATTTCAGTCAAGAGCAACTTGCTTTAGCTTATAATAATCGTGGTCATCTTCGTTATCTTAGTGTTGATTTTCCTGAAGCTGTCATTGACTATACTGCAGGTTTACAACATAGCAAATTACCAGTTACATATTATAATAGAGGACTTATCTATTATAGACTTGGTAAGTAATTACATCCAACAAATCTGGAGATGTTTTTACTTTTGTTCAAAAAGGTTGAAAATCTAAATTTAAAACAGAAACAGGAGTAAATAATAAAATTTTTAAATTGATCTAAGATCAATTTACAAATTTTGAAATTTGTTGAGAATTTTCATTATTGAGAATTTTAAATCCACTGAGATGTTTTTTGCTGTGTGTGAAAATTGTGTAATGTTATAGATTATTAAGAAATGAGGGTTTTCTTTTGTGCCTACTTGATACATATATTTTTATATAATAGTAGAGGAAGACAGTAAGACTTTGTAATCATAATATGCAAGTTCGAATCCTAGTCATTCCATTTGCGTTTGGACTAATACTAAATAAGAATGGGTTCCATTTGTCCATTAAACATACCTGGGAAAGGTATGAATACCCACATTCCCTCCAACTATGGATTAAATAATAAATTAATATTGTGTTATTCAAAAAACTGTGTGTGAAGAAAAATAACCTTTCTCAAAAATGTTTATTCTTAGCATTAAATAACCTAAAAAGGTTGATATGGCAGACAACTAAACAAACAATATAATAGTAGTAATAATATTAATAATAATACATATCAATTGAATATTTGTCCTCATAGAAGATCCAGATGATTTTTTATTGTTTTTTTGGTTAATACCTTTCCCTATCTCAACTTATAGGTTAAATAAGAAAAAAACAATTACTTTGAAATATGGTTTCCAGTCTTAAATAATCATAAAAAACATTGCACCAAAAAACAAAGAAATGCAATCCAACAAAACTTTTAAGTGCTTGCCAACTTTTAGCATGCATTATATAAAAGTCTCTTGTCATAATGGTATATGTTCTCTCGACCTCATTAGTAATTTGGTAAATATTTAATAAATTATATTTCATTATTTTTTTGGTTTCAGGTAATTTTAACAAGGCAATTAATGATATGCAAGAAGCTCTTCACTTGGATCCAAATTTTGAAAGTGCTGAACATTGCTTACATCAATCAACCAAAGACAAAAAAACATATGAGCTTAAAACAAAAATATTGACCAACCAGGAATCGTCATCATCACCAACAGCATTCTAGTTTTGAATACTTATATAAAAATATCTTTATGTAAATAAATGTTTTCATCTTTCTTTTTTTTTTTTTTTCTTTTTTAATCTTAATTCTTATAAATTATTTAAAAGATTTCTTTCGTATTTTTATTTGAAAAAATATATTTATATATGTTTATCTAGAGATATGTCTTTTAATCTCTCTAAGATGATGGAGGCATTAAAGGAAAAAAAAGGTTGATATGCAGCTAAACAAAACCAATCAACCGACCAATGGACCATCATCTTTGAAAAAAACATTTTCAAACAGAATAGGGTAACTCCTAAAATAATATTCTTTTCATTTATTTTTTTCAATCTACAGAGCTAATCAAATTATTATGCAAGTAGTTTTTTTTTTTTTTTCATAAACTATTAGTGTAAGCTCCTTGTGATTTCTTTGGTATATTGCTGGACTAGTTATATAAACATTTGTATAAAAAATTTTGATTCCAAAATGTTACCTGGGGCAAAATATCCAAAAAAATTATTTTCAAGTGAACCAAACTATTATGCAAACAATTTTATAGACATTTATTTCATATATAATATCACAATAAAGCAACAAAATCAGTACAATTATTATCAAAAGTCATAACTATGATAGCTAACGGTTAAGAAATATCTGTTTTAAAACAATGTGATGCCCTTTACTTGGAGATGTATCCTCCTTTCTTCTCCATCAGAGAAAGAAGTCTGTCGTCCATCGGTGTTAAATTCTCAATTTCAGTGAACTTAATGGATTTTGCTGCCTTCAGGATAGCCTCCCATAAGTTATCTTTTGGTGTATACTCTTTACCTTTAAACCCACCTTGTCAATGCAATTTAAATCAAAACAAGCAGGACGCTCCATAATGCAATCTTTTTTTAATCCTTTTGATGTTAACCACTTAGCCATGGCTGCAGTTGCAGGGCTAGGTGCATTATCATGCATAAACACCAATTTCTGACGTTGAGAAGCAGGTTTCTTCTTTAGCCAACTTAGAAAATTTTCTTCTAAAAATTGGCAATAGTTAACTGGGTTCATTTTAACTCCCTTAGCAACTCAGAATGGTCCAATGAGCTTTTTCACGATCCCTGCCCTAATCATCACTCCACCTCCACCTTGCTGTCATCTGAACCACAATAGAAACATCAAATCCTTCAGCAATCCACCTGCCAGGACCATCAAGACTGGCTCTCATTTCATCTGTCCAAATTACCGAACTGAAATCCAATTTCATGTACTTTTTGCAACAAGCAAGTCAAGCCCTATGTTGTTGATTCATTGGTGGTCTTTTTGTGCTTTTTAAACTTTTCCAAGCATTTTCAGGATACAATTGCGGAGTCTTGAGGGAAGTAAATGAGCTTTAAAAATTATTTGAGAAAAAATTTTCTTTATTTTTAATGGTGACCGCTGGTACTACTAATGGTAGTAATAATTCTTTAAGTATACAGAAATTAAATAATAATAATCATAATTATGAAATTAATAATATAAAACAATAATTTACACTAGTAATAATTCTATGAGTAGATATACAAAATTTAATAATAATCATAATTATAACATTAACAATATAAACACTAATAATAATTACACTAGTAATAATTCTATGAGTAGATATATAGAAATTGAATATTATCATAATATCATTAATAATATAAGCACTAATAATAATTACAATAGTAATAATTCTGTTTTCGGCTGCAGTTATAATGACTTCTCAATGGCTACTGCTATCAACTGAATCACCCTGAATCATTAAAGGCAAGTCAGCTTCGGCCAAGATTGCCTCTGCTGGGGTTGTTTTAACTTGCCCCATTATTCGCCTACCTGCAAAATTATGGCACTTCTCCAGCCCCTCCATCATGGAAGTTCAGATCTAGGGTATCCACACTGCTGCTGCATATTGGACTGTTGATCTTCCATCGCATTATCATATCCCCAGTCAGTGGCTGTTAGACATCTGAGAGCTCTTGCTTGTCACTTCAGCTTCCTACCAACATTAGCAGCAGGACTGGAGATGGTGAGTTAGCGATCGTATGTCACCAACAGGAACTTAGGTGTTTTGTTGTATTTGATCAGTTGTTCATTTAATTTTAGTGTAGGACACCAGCGAGCTTTATGAGTGTTGTTGAAAAGAAAGAGCTTTCCGATTTGGTGGCAGATATCTCCTTCTCCAACGGTTTTCTGTATCCACTTCTTCACTGATTATTTAAAATAATAGAGTCAACAACACATTTACTGATGATTATTGTTTAGTGGGTTCTTTTGCTATGCAAATAGTGAACATCCTTTTGTGAATATTTTTAGCTGATACTTTAGGGAGGCGGATGGTCGGCAAAGGCTTTCTTGCTTCTTTTGGAATCAACACAAAGACATTTTATGTCGGAAATAACACAAATTGACGCATGCTTGCGATTGGTCGTCGAAATTTCTCCCACCCCTTAGCAGTAAAAGTGAAGCAGTGGTAAAAGCTTGGACTCTAGAATCATATAACATGAGTTCAAATCCTAGTCAAAACCATTACATTCACTTTTAGCTTTCTCAGGCAGATGAGGCTTGTTAACTCGGGAGAGTAACTCATCCCGGTGTAAGGATATCACTAATTCCAAAAAACCTTGGTGGATAAGGCCTGTCAATTCAATAAGAGTAACTTATTTAGTTGAAGAGCAACACTGATTACAAAAGCCCAGTGATACAATGAGCACATAAAACTGGCCTTGCGCTTAACTCAGGTTTGTGCTCAACCAAGTAGATATATCCTCCCACCCCTTGAAGGGGAAGTTTAATTTCTTTAGTGGCTTTTTAATTATTAGAGCCAGTCTGCTGTCTAGCAGTCAAATTGATAGCACCTCACGATTCCTCTTATATTTTAGACAGATTTTAGGCAGTCTTTTTTAACAGTCTTCTTAGTTACTAATTTTTGAACAAGACACACTCATCATGATGCACTAGACACACTTCACTAAGCTGATATATTAGCTCAGCCTTCTTCAGCCATCCTACTACCGACTGTTCACAGTCACTATCATTAAACAGTGGTATCAGCTTTGGGTCGAAGGCAGTGGTTGCCAAAATAGCTTGTAGTTTTATCGTTGGCAAATCAAACAAAAAATCACCACTCCTATTTGTAATCACACAATCGCGATAACTCACGTGGAATGCTGTCGTCTTGTTCTTCCCTTTTTCTATCACTGTTTTTCAAACCGGTGTAAAAACCCGCTACCTCTTTTTTCTTCCCTTTCTTTACACTACATTGATACAGACACCAACTAACCATGATCCTAGAACAAGCTCAGCAGTTACTGCTGGGCGTCATCCAAAGTACATCAGTCCACAAAAAATTTGTTGATGTAACAATTTTTTACAAATGTTAATTAAGAAAAAAAATATAAGAAAAAATTATCCATGCTCAAAAGGACAGATCTCATGTATCAACCATACATATTTTCTTGATATTTTGAACAAGTCTGTCAGAGTAACAGAAATATAAATTCTGTAAACACTTAATATATGTAGAATGAAGTGTAAACTAATAGTTTTTGCTAAAGACAAAAGTTATAAGCTCAAATCATTAATTCTATTCAAAAATTACTTTTAAAATATTTTCAATGGATCTTTATCACTTTTATCTACATTATATTTACTTTTCTTATATATAGATAATGAAAATAAAAACTACTTAAAGTGTCTAAAAAGCTGTTTTCTGTACACATAATTATCAAATGACTAAAGATAATTTATTTAACACAAGTAAAATGTATATCTGTTTGATAGATTACAAATCATTCCTATTATTTTGATATAAAATTCAAAATGCACCAATATTAACCATATTTTCTTTATTTCTTTATTGTGTTTATTGTTTTATAAAAAGTTATTATACTTATTGATCTAAAAAAAAAATGCTTTCTTAGAATGATTTTATTTGAAAAAAATTACAATATTTTGATCAACTTTCCAAATATTTCGCCCAGAAAGTATTTGATGGCTCAGGAGGCATTACCCATGTATTTGGTATACGGCTGCCTCCAGGGGTATTCTCTGCTACTAAATAACGGTCCCAGTCTCTCCTGGAAAATAATAAATATTAATAAATGAGCTTACAGTATATTGTACAACTGACTTCTTTTGAAACATAAAAATATAATAAATACAAGATTGGCAGGGACATATATATATATATATATATAATAAATAAAACAAATAAGGGATACTATAATCTTTTATATGAAATCTAAAATGTTTATACTGTCTGGAAATTCATATTTTCCTGAATATATATATATATATATATAAATAAAAAATGTAAATCTTTTTTGTTATGTACATCTTTCTGGAGATCAAGGATGAAGATCTGACAAATATCAACTTACTACAGTGGTAAATAATAATAGACAACAAAACTTCTTGAAATTTGACTAACTTATTTTTTTTCTGATAAACTTAATTACCTAATCTTAACACTAATAACTAAGTGGCTCTGGTACTAAAACAATAGAAAACTATTTTTACTTTTATTACATGTATCTCAGTCTTATTTAGTCTGTGACTTGCTATCAATTGTTTTTTAAACTGTAACTTCAAAATTCATGATGTCAAGTGGGAGAAAAAAAAAGATAATTTTCAACATTTTGGAGGGAATTATATTATTACCTTATTTGTATGAAGGCTTCCCAATAGTCCTCTGCTTGGCAGTAAAATTTCATGAAAGGGTAAAGAGGATCATCTTCTTCTATAATCCCTTAAAATAAAAGAAAAATGTTTATTTGTAAGGAATAGTTGAGATCTAAACTATTAAGTGAACATTCATAATTCAGACATCTATTCTCATGTTCGTTTTTATTTTCACAAACTTTTTGCCAATGTACTATTTGGTTTTCTTCAGATACCTGAACCTGATTAACAAAAATATAATACTCAGGCACCTTCTTTGAACTAGATGAGAATAGAAGTCCAAATAATCTGAAGACAATCAAAATACATCTTATAAATCTATACAATTACCTATACATTGTTTTAAAATATTCAGCTTTTTTTTATACGTAGAAGTTTTATTAAACAAGCTAGTATAAACTCTCTTCTTTAGTCCTTTTTGAATATGACATTGTCTGAGATGGAGATCCTAAAGAAACCATAAATTGTTTTCAGAGTTATTTAGATTGTTTGCTCTTGGAAAAAAATTGCATATTTTGTATATGTTAAATACTGACCAATGATCATCACTTAACATTAATTTTCAACACCAAAAAGTCATTATTACTCTAGACACAATTATAAAGCTATAAAGACTTAGAAAAAAAAAGTTTTCTAAGCAAATAAGTTAATGAGTCACCAACAATCTTTCTTCCAAAATCTAGGTAGTAAGAAAAATTAAACAAATCCTACTTTTTCCAAAGAGTAGTTGCTGTTCTCTTTTCCTTTCTCTCTTGTCTATTTCTGCTTGAACTTTGTGTGAATGGGCACGCTCTCTCTCTTTTGTTTCTTCTTGCTCACATTCAAGCATTACCTGAAAAACAAATTAATAATAAAATTACATCTGTATCTTATTTTTAATTAAAAAGAATGTGTTGGGAAAAATTTTTGTTTCTCTATACAGAATTAGCTATAGAAACTATATTTAGAGTACAATTTTTTGTCAAAGAATGGACTGCCAGTATTGATGAAAATTGAGTTGGGATTTTTAACAGGATGTACAAATTTTGAAAAGTGCTTTGAAAGTCTCATAAACAACAATGTGCATTTGTTTATTTTTTCTAAAGAACATCACCACATTTATGACTGAATTATAAGTAATGAATAACAAATGCTCAACAGACATGATATGCAGTTGGGTAGCATAATTGCTTTCTTTCACAGCTTCACAATTTCTTCTAAAGGACTGAAGGAGAAATTGTTTGCTTTCTGAAACACTTCATATTATAACTGGTTATGCCATCACAAATTGTGCATTTCTGATTTTTTTCTTATCTTCTATCAGTTTCTTCTCATAGATTGCATAAATTCAACTCTGGCCCAGACTCATAAATATAGATCACTCAGAAATTCAACAAAATAACTAAAAATAATAAAATTCAATTCAGTGACAAATAGCATTACTAGATTGATTCTAGTTCAATTAAGTATGTGGCCTAATGAATAGAGTTGAAATTTGGACGACCATAGTATCTCACTCCAGCTTTGTAAAAGTGATCAACCTCACAGTTTGCTAGTTGCTGAGAGCTGAAGTACACAGTTTAAATATTTTGACATTTAAAATTGTCTAATATAAGGATAATATATTAGACAATAACTTGCAAATAAACATCATGAACATTAAAAAAATACAGAGAAAAACAAGATCAGAAGAAAAAAAGGAAACATTTTGTTAGGATTTACTAACTTTAAAGCTCAAACTTGATTACTTACCATCAGAGTTCGTTGTTCAGCTTCATAGATCTCCATTTGATGATTAAGCATTCTTTGCAAACGTGAAATATCTTCTTCAAATTTTTGATCACAATGAAATAATGTATACAAGCCTATCAATAAGAAAAATATAAAAAAAAGATCAGAGAGATATTTTTGAATATCAATTGTGGTAATTATGCACTTTTGGGTTGTTTTAAAAATGGAATGGAAATTTTAATTTTGTTCCACAAAGGGGAAATAACCAATAATCAAAAAAGAAAAATTAACCAAAAAACAAAGGAATATACCTTTGTTAAACGATAGAAGAAAAATTTTGTTGACTCCAAAACCCAAATCTCCACGCACAAAATATTGAGCGCGTGTGGTGTGACCTTAAAGAGTTAATCAAGAGACCTGGCATTCCTTGGGAATATACTGACCAGTATTTGGCCAGGTATCTTTTTATCAAAAATGAAAGTGACACCACTAAACTTCTCCACACAAATTTTTCAGAGTGTGGGAAGTTATACAGGCCCCAATAAAAAAAATTTCTTTATTTCTATCTTAATAAAAATGACAGCTTGTTGTAAAAAACAAAAGGGAAATGTTTTCGTTTTTTTGTTAATAAAAATAAATTAAGTCTATTGTGGATGTACTGGTGAAGCAATGGTCTCAGATATATATATTGAATTAGGTAAGTAAATTAAAGTCTGTTGACAAACTACAAACTGGAAGTTTGCTCACTTAATGCTACAGAAATTGAACTGCTTTGGACTCAAAAACAATTAGAACCATTTTGTTAAGTCTTTCATTCCAAACAGTTAAAACATTTTTTTAGAGAATAGGATCACAATTATGAATAGATAAAAACCTACACAGTTACAAATGCTGGTATATATAAATACTTATGAAATGATATTTTGGTTCAGTAAATAAAACTTTACCTTTTTTGGCAACATTTTCCTTGCGTATCTTCCTGAGTTTAGTTAAAGTTTTGATCAATTCTAACATTTTAGAAACATCAGATTTTTTTTTCCTGACTTCACTGAGGACAGAATCAACACACTTCTTCATTTCTTTATCCTGGAAAAAGAGTGGAAGTATATATATTTTGCAAACACATGTACCCAGCAATGAATAGGCACCAAATATGCGAAAAACACTTTCTTCTTATTAAATAGTTTTTGTTTTATGGCATATCAACCTTTTTCAGGTAATTTAATGCCAATAACAATCATTCTTTATAAACGTTCTTTTGTTCACACAGTTTTTTAAATAACAGTATGCACTATTTAATCTATAATCCATAGCAGGAGGGAATGTGGGGATTCATACCTTTCCCAAGAGTATTAGACCAAATGTGAACGTAAACGCAACGACTGGAATTCAATTCCGATTCCAAAGTCTGGCTGCCTATCCACTGCCCCAAGTGAATCTTCTCTCTTATTAAAAAGTCATGTTTACATATTCAAATAACAGAGAAACTAACCTTTTTAATTTGGATTTCTTTTTGCGAGATCCCATCCCTCCATTCGTTTATTTGAGAGTGAAGCTCCTTTCTCCATGCAAGAGAATCTTCTTTTTCTTGATAACATCTTGCTTGCAGTCTTTTCAGCCTCTCCTAGAATTGTGGTAGAAATTGTTTCAAAGAAAAAATTTTCATATACGAACAAAGTTATACACAAAAGATGAAATGAAAGTAAAATTCTGGTACACAAATAAAAAATACTATACTTTTCTTTAAAAGATTTTGAAACATATTCACTTGATAAAAAGCTAGACATCAAAATAGTTACGACTTCCCAAGTAAATATTTGGTAAGATGGTTGCTTCAAAAGTAGGTGAAGTGTTTTTAAGCGACTTAAAATTTTTCATAGAAAACAATGATATTCCAATCAACATTTATATATATGAAATATGCTATATATCATAAAATATATATTTAAGTATATATGCTTACTTAGCATTTCTTAATACACTGTTTAATAATACTAAACATTTTTATATTTTTTTAATAATTTTACCAGAAAAAAAAGGAGTTGTAATTGAGTAAGTTTTAGATTTACATATCTTGTTTGTAACTACATAAATCTGTTTAGAAAGCCGGTTTTAAAATGATAGCTTTAAAAAAATGTTAGGCTCTAATACTATGCCAGAACGCAGAAACTGGTTGGGAAAAACTTAATGTAATGCTACAAAGTTGTTTGGAAAATACTGTCTCATTGAAAATGTTTCTGTGTTTGAAAACTATTAAAATACTGAAGAGGATAGAAGACAATTCTCAGATTAATAGAGAATTTATCCCATTTTCTTTTGATATTATTGGCTACTTAAGATATATATATATCTATGCTTTAAATAAAACAGCATTAAAAACTTTTCTTTAAATAGTAACAAATTTTCTTTTCTTTGCAATGATTTAAAATCCTGTTCAGAAAGAAACTAAGAATTATTAGAAAATATGCCATCAGTTATTAAAGATATAAAATTTTGTCTAAAGTAAGATACTACAAAAATTATATCTTATAATGAATTTAAAAAAAATGTTTTATAAAATTGGATAGTCCTTTCCAAACAATCTAATACTATACATTTACAGCAATGGCCACGGTCTAGGTTAATAGCCTATATAAGATTAGAGAATTTTGTTCAATCTATTTTTCCCTAATAGTGTTAAAGGTAGATTAGAAATATAACCTTTCCAAAGTGCATAAGTTTGAAAGAATTGCATTTCTAAATTCCTGAAAATTATCTTTATATCACCTTACTGCTGATATATAGCTGTAGTGTTCAAATGAATATAAATGTTTTTACAGTGTCAGAGAAAGAGCTTGCTTCATATAACTGAGTGTCACTTGCTAAAGAATGAACTTAACTGTAGAGTATATCATCAAATGTTGTTTCACAGAAGGACCACATCACTGAAAATCTTGATAACTATATCATTTCAACTTCAAAATGATAATAATCAACTTCAAAATGGACTTATTTTCAAGAAAAAGAATCAATTGCAAAATGGATTAATAACTTTAAAATGTAAAAGTAAACTTCAAAATGCATTAACTTCAAATTGAAAAACAACTTCAAAATAAGAAATAATGAAACAAGTTGTTTTCCATTTTGAAGTTGATTGCTCCATTTTGAAGTTGATTAACTCTTTTACTTGAAAATAAGTCCCTTTTGAAGTTGAAATTGTATATATTCACTAAAAGATCACTTTTAGAAGTGAACTGAGATTTTTTAAAAAAGGTAAGGTTTTAAAATCACACTAATTAATGATCTTGTTGGTATATTTGTTTGTTTCTAGTGACAAAAAAATTAAATTAAAGAATAGAATATTTGAAAAATAATTTTTAAAATCTTTTTTCTCCATGGATTATTTTTCTTTGAATTTTGCTTCCTGAATTCTTAGTGAAGTGACTCTTTGGAATAATGAATTTCAATGTGATCATCTTCAGTTAAGTCGGTTTTTAGATAAGTGATATTCAGCATTTTGATTGGCGCTCCAGAAGATATACTATAATCTGCACACTTGTTTATCAGTGAGTACAAAAAGGATATGCTCATAAAAAAGGATACTCCAATTTCCCACAGCGCTTATATTTGGTTGCTTTGCTTTTTATTTTGAATTTGTTACAAAAAGGATATTTATGATGACTATTGGTAAACAATGAAGGAGTGTGAGATGAAGAGAGGACAGATAGGAGCCTGTAGCAGACATAACACCTCTTGGAAGTCCGTATATACTGCAACCAAATAGGAACTTCATTAAAGGTGAACATTTAAAGAAATCAAGAGAGAAAAACAAAAAAGTAAAGAAAGAAAGATCAAGAAGAGAATAGGCATGGGAAATGTATGACTCAAACAATTGTACTTTTTAAAAGTTACTTAATGTTTATTTTCCAACAGTTGATTTGTTTTAAACTGACATTAATATGAAAGTAACATAATCACTTAGCATTTTATTTTAGATTAATTAGTGGTTGACTGGACACACTATTTTGAAGCACTATACCAGAACTCAGTCAATGAAGTGTTTTAATGTGGTGTTTTTCCATGATAATGATTATCAGCTGCAGACATTAAAAGATTCCTAATACAAGGTAAAAAGATTTCTATTAAACCTACTATCTAACATATAGCTTGGAAACAGAAGTCATACCTTTCCTAATGCACAATAGAACAAGTAGAGTTTGAACTCTGAACACTATGAGTCAGGTTGCTGTATTTGATGTCTCTATTCACGACACAAGATGAACTTCAAGCATTAGATCAAAAGGTTTTAAAACCTTGGCATGTTACTTAATCTGAAAGTTGGTTTTTGGTATAAAGGATAAATATTTTTCCAGTTTTTTTATGTTTTTTATGAAAACAAGCTTTAAAAATAAATGTACAAGATTAAAAACTGAAGTGTCTAAATTTTATTAAGGATATTAGTGAAAGATTTAACAGGTTAAAAAGTTTGCAGTTCTAAAAAGTAAATATCATTTAATAAAAACCTTTTCAAATTAAAAATCTTAATCTTTCTCTAAATTAAGGGAAAACAATTCAGAATAAGGAGTAATATAAGAATATCCAATCTATAAATGTAAAATGTAGATAAATAAAGTATTCAACCCAATAATGGCAATTACTTTGTTTTCTCTGATATTAATGTGTATTAAAATAGAAAAAAAATGGTAAATCTTTTTATGTAATTTCAAAATGATTATTATTCAAATTATGTTTACTATTTGCTTAGAATGGAGGAAGAAGAAATTTTGTTTCTATTTTTTCCTATTTCAAATTATATTTACTGCTTAAGTTTTATAAAAATAGGATAATGCTCCAGTTTTATATCCTAAAAAAAGTATTTTGAAATCAAATTTTTATAGGATTTAAAGGTATTTAAAATTTAAATAAAATTTGAATTTCCCAGAAATAAGTAGCCTTTATAATTCAACCAAAATATACACAATATCATAATTCTAACTCATTCAAAGCAGTATTAAAGTGGAATGTGTTTGGTTGTGTAGTCCGGTCTTTTCTAAAATAGAATTTTACACCCAGATTAACCTGAATTCAAACCTTTTAAAATTATCAATAATCTAATCTCATTAAACATTATCACAAAAATTTAATCTGAAGTTCTTGTTGGGTTTTTTCAAAATTTTTGTAGAGGAAATTCAGAACTAATAACAAAAAAATAACAAAAACTAGGTATCCAATTTGTAGTATCTGTTCTTTTTAAATAAAATCTCAGCTTTTGCACTATATAACATTTTGATTTTCATAAAAAGTGAAAAATCAGCTAGCACTATTTAGGGATATATTTCTAATGGTTATAAAATGTCAAACTCTACTTTTATGTATCTTCTGATCTACAATATAGGATTTACGAATCATGTGTGCGTGAGAATTCAACTAGACTGCCTAGAGTCTTTTCCGATATATTTCACGGATCTGAATATCTTTACATGTTTGTAGCAGTACAATTTCTAGATTTGTAAATCATTAGTTTTGCCATAAAAAATGTGTGTATGTAATGTTGATTAGTAACTAGATATTTCAAAATTAATTTGTATTTAGTGTACTCTACAAGCATTTAGTGCTAGATAAATATAGATCATATTCATTGTGGTTTTTCTACAACTATAAAATTTCATTTACATATATATGTTAAGGCTGAAGCTATCATAATTGTTGAAAATGTTTAAGAATGTTTGAGATTTAGTCAACTCAAAGTATATCTGCTCTAGTAAAAAAGAAATAAACAGACTAAAAATAAGAAACAAATATAAAATAGGTATTGGCAATTTTTCATTTAACTAATTTTGCTTTTGTGCACATAGACCAAACTACAACAACTTTTATAGAATAAATAGAGATTTCTGGTGGTCAAATATTTGCCATCAAAAAAAAGCAATTCATGAATTAAATTTTTTCATAAATCATTTCCAATTCTTAATGTGAAGTTGATAAAAACTTAAGGGACTAAATATCTTAATCTTGACCAAAGTCTCTTTTATTTATAAAAATGAGAATAATCAAATAAGGAATTTTTATTGATAAGACTCATTCCACTTACAGATAAGATTTACAACTCTGTATGTCTCCTTTACAAAAATTATGTATTTCTTATTAAAATTGTTTTTTGTTCAAGAAAATGTCTAAAATTTGCGACTTAAATGATCTAAAAATCTTTCAAAATTAAAGATATCTTTGTGAATTAGGAATGTCTAATATCTTTTGTTTTAAATTTCATTTGAATCAAATATTTCAATATTTATGCAGCCATTTAATACTAGGCCAAGTGACTGAATACATACAAACAAATGCTTTTTACTCTCTGATAAGATTTGAAAATGCTTCTGAAAATTTTTATTTCGTTTTGGAAATTTTTGAAGTCAGGATTTCTAGAAATATAAGATACTTCTGTCTTTTAACTCAACTGTAGTCAAATTGGTGTACATCATCTCATTAGATACCAGACTTAAAAAAAAAAAAAAAGAAAAAGGTAAATATGCCTAAATTGAAAATAGAAGTAATGATTGCATAAAAGTATGATTCAAAAGAAAGAAGGAAAAGTAAAATAAATTGAGAAAGAGACAGAAAGAATTAATAAGAATTTATTTTAGAAAGTAAAAAAAAATTATGAAGACAAGGGAGAATTATAGTTTTAGAAAAATGTAAACTCACATGGATTTTTATATTTTTATCCTAAAAATCCTACAGTTACTGATGTAACATTCATAAATTTTCTCATTTCAGTGGATTTGCACTAAATCAAAGTTAGCTCAAAAAATGTATTATATCAAGAAGGTACTGTTTTTAATGTACAGTTATTTTATCTTCAAGATAGCAAGTAGAGTGTGTAGTCATAAGCCGCCAGTTAGCTTGCTTATATAACTAAATTATTCTATTGTTTAATGTAG
This sequence comes from Xipholeptos notoides, assembly GCA_036873565.1. Taxonomy (NCBI): domain Eukaryota; kingdom Metazoa; phylum Mollusca; class Cephalopoda; family Idiosepiidae; genus Xipholeptos; species Xipholeptos notoides. The sequence goes on along the minus strand of JAYKTE010162023.1, from coordinate 6,526 downwards.
CTTTGCAATAAGCTATCTGCACATCTTCAATAAGACAGAAATTAGTGCGATGTGGAAAAGCCGGTTGAACATATCACATGCAATAAAAATTTGTATTTTCTTAGACATCATTTATGCAAATCAATCAATGAAAGGTGCTAATAATTTGTTTTCTTGAACAAGAACTCCTTAACACAAATAGTATAATAATGCATTATATATCTTGTTTTAATCATAAAAGCAATTTGTTAAATGAGTTTTTATTATAATCTCTATTCAAGATATATTGACTTTTACCTTAATCTTCATGGTTATCTTCACATTTCAGTTCAGGTGTCCACCAAGATTTTTTCCAAATATTACTCAAACTCCAAAACCTTCATAATGAACTCAGTACTGTGAATTCTTTATGTAATCTAAGGGGGCTAGACTGTCAGGTATTCTTTAATTGTTTTCACCTCTCACCAAGATTAAACCCAGTACCTCCAAATAACAGTCACTTGGAATTTTTATATAAGCTGAGCACTATGACCAATATGCCATGCATCTTTCTAGACATTTGAGATTGAATTTTTTAGGAACCTTAAATTCAATTTTCTGGATCAAAATTACTGATTATTTCTATTGAATTATTGTATATCTCTATTTATTACTAAGGAATTACTAATATCATGCTGTATTATCATATGTCATTTAACCGAAGATTTATAATCATAGCTTCCTATTTGGTATTCAAATCTATGCTAAGTCTACTTAGGAGATCATTATGATCCAAAATATATGCTACTTCCTTCAGATGTCTCACTTTCCATTGTTCTTCTTTGTCCATAATTGTTACTTCCTCCCTTACGACAAATGATGTCACTGTTCTGTGCAGATGTGGTCAGCCACACCACACTTTTGTATCTTTTTCTTTACCACTGCTTTACAATGTTGTTCTAGCCTCATTAATAAGATTTAATAAGTTTTTCTATGATTGAAAAATTGCAATTTTCTTTTTAGAAAAATGCTTGTTGGATAATATACAAAAAAATATGGTTTGCTTAAATTATGCCCTTCAGAAAAACGATTACAAATCAATCAGAAAATAAATATATTGAATCAATAAACATTTGTTAACTCACCCTTTTCTTTAGCCTTTTTGCTACTTTCATTTCTAACTCAGCCATAAGATCTTTATTGTGGATTTTCTGGTGAAAATTTTCAAGTTGTTTCTGAAAAGAAATTGAAAATTTCATTAACTACTTGCACCAAAAGAATTACTAGAGTTTATATGAGGTTAATATTTAGAAACATTGTTATTCCTAATTGCCATATAGCAAAAGTATAAAAGGAAAATGTGAGATAATTGACATCTAAATGTCTAAAACTGGCTGTCCTCAATGGAATGATTGGTATATTGTTGTGAAAGGCAGAAACTAGTAATGGTGCTTATGAGACAATATTGAGTAAGCATTCTGCAAACCATTTACATCTGTGTAGATGTCACAATTTCAAAAGAAAAAGTATGTTATCGGCTTAACAAAGTGTATTATAAAAAAAACTAAAACATAGATATATGTTTTGTAAAAGTATTATTCAGACTATCTTCCTCATCCATATTATTTTCTTTCTCATGATGTTTTGACCGAATCACCTTTCAGCCTTCCTCAGGTGATTCAGTAAAAACGTTGTAAGAAAGAAAATAATATGGATGAGGAAAATAGTCCGAATAATACTTTTAGAATTCATCATACCTCATCTCAAGGATTTTGAAAAATAATAGATACATGTCATTCATTTAATAGAATTTTTTCCCCATAAAGTTTGAGTTGTATCATTTAATATTTGTTTGGATCTATTTGTTATATTCATATCATTGATCCTTTTTAAGGATAAATTTGTTTGTCCTGCATTGCTCACATTTAGGAAATGGTATTTTTTATTCTAGTTTGATATTTGTGACAATTTTAGAAGTTCTTTTTAAAACACTGAGATACTTGATCACAATATACCTTGTTCATAAATATTACAATAGTGTTTATATATATTTATATATATATTTGATAACAAAATCAATAAATTCTAGCTAGCAGAAAATTAGCAAAATATGTCAATTATTTTATTAGTTCCAATGAAAGGATAAGTATGTCCTTTAAACAGCGATCCTATCATCAAAAGTAAACAAGTAGTACTTGACAAATATAAGAAATTAATATTTAAAAGTATCATTATTCAATTTTGAATGCATATTTTATTATTCCAACATAAGTTTGTTTATTTATATATTCATTCCTTATATAAATAATAATATTTCTTGGTTCTTGTCAAAATTAATATATACTATATAATCTTTAAGAATTTAGGAAAATCAAACAAATTTCTTTGGCTGTCTTTTTATAAGTTTAATAAAACAGTTATTTTCTCTTATTTTGGTCATATCTTTCTTACTCCCTACTTCTATTTCCTTATACATATAACTCTGTCAATGATTTTATGATTATTAAGATTTTAAGTCATATAAGTAACAGTTTGAAGAACATACATATCATTTGTAATAAAATTAATAAAAACAAAAATAGAAATGTTCTTGTTTAGACCTTTATGGATTCAGTTTTCTTAACTTCTTTTGTCCAATCATCTCTTGATGTGGTGACCATAACAGACTCAAGGTTTTTGGTTTGTTGTTTGAGTTGAGCAGATAGCATTAACATTTCTTGGATCAATTTTTGGCCTTCACTTATCTGAAAAAGAAAAAAAATATTTTGGAATATACAGGTCCTATTCTTACAACATTCATTAAAGAAGTAATTAAAAAAATGCAACATTCATTAAACTATATTTCTTATGGTGCCCAATTGTTCTATATTAAAAAATGATTACAAACATTCTTTTAATTCTAACAAAATGTTGTTACTAATATGAAATTCTAAATTGCCATTTTGGAAAAAAAAAATCCTAGAGATATATTAATTTCCAGCATCATAAATTTATGAAAGAAATATTGTTTAAAAATACAAAAAATACTTGAAAACATTGTTGTTATTGTGAGGTAGTGACTACACCACTGGTAGTTAGTCATATTAAATGGTATGTGTTTACTAATATGCAAAAATTGTTGGATTTAATTAAGTTATAAAAAAGTAAAAACTTTGGCAGAAATGCAGACTGGTTTGATATCATACTCTCGAACTCAGTCCCAGGGACTAAACGGGACACAAATCAGTAATCACCGTTATGTTGCTAATGTAAATAAACAATTAACTTGTCAATCACTTATGTACATATGTCACTGAATGATAAACATAAACAATAACTTTATAGAATCTTTTCACAAATAAACACTTTTATTTCTTATTACAGAACTTTTATTAAATTTTTATATTTTTTACAGAACTTTATTTAATAATATTCTTACTCTATTTGTTTCTTTAAAGTTGTTATAAGTATCGTAGTTACCCCCACCCCGTCCAGAAATAAAGTATTGTGATTATCCCCCTTGGCCGGAAATAAGCATTCTGCCATATTGTCTCTAACCGATAGCAAAAAGCAACACGTGTATTTTAAGTTGATAAAACCTTTTCTAAAGGCATTCTTGTTTCTCGTTTATCTATACTAATCATCACAAAAGTTAATTTTATTAGGCTGGTAGCGAGTGCACAGTGTCAGTGAATGCACTAACTGTTGTGCACTCACTGCGCAGTAAATCATTAGGTTTATGTTTTAGTTTTTCCTTGATATTCTAATCATTTTTTTAAAGTTTTCAATAATACATAATAATGCTCATAATAACAGCAAAAATTTTATTGCTGCCCATGTATTTACCTCATTCTATTTGTTTTTAAACGTTTTCAATTTACAAAAAGGTTTCAACAATTTGTGTTGTGGACATTTATCCTTGAGGAACCCAAAGAAATGAAATGGAGTTTATTATATTAATCGTCATTAATGAGGTGCAGATGCAGGCAGCTACCTGCATAGTGCACGCACACACACTAGTGACGAGACGACACCACTTGGCAGAGACCACTTGCACACACAGGAACTTTTTAAGTTCTGTAATAAAAAGTAAAAGTGTTTGTTACCTTCTGAAATGTATTGTTTTTGTTTGTTGTATTGTTTTGTGAAAATTTAATAAAGTTCGGTAATAAAAAAAATACAAGTATTTATTTGGGAAAAGTCTTTTTTCACAAATAAAAACTTGTATTTTTTCAAAAAAGATTCTGTGACAAAGTTATTGATTACATTCAGTAATATCTGTGTACTTCTGTGGTGGTGTGGTGTTACATACACATAAGTGACAAGGTCATTGTTTACTTACATTTAGCGGCATATCGGTGATTACCGCTAAACCCCGTTTAGTCGCTACTGGGTTCGAGAGTACGACACGACAATATATCCAATCTATTTGTCACTGGCAGTGCATTATTCTTTCCTACCACCACCATACCATACCATATCATTGTGGCAATTTTTGTGGTGTTATTGCCTGTAGCGATATCACTTGTAAAATTTGAATTTGAAGAAATAAAAGAGAAACCAAGTTTTTAATTTAAAAGTGGTAGTAGTACGTACTGTGATTGATTCTTTCCTGGTAGCTATTGATTGAGATGGGTAATTATTGCATCTAAAAAATCTATGATTGATCCAGGACTGATCTTTCTCTCTTTGCAAATCAGCAACTTTGATTAAATTATCTTTTTCATATTCGTCATAGCTTTGTTGATTTAGCTGTTGTCGATTGTTGTTATTCAAAGAAGGTAAGTTTGGAGGAGGGACGTTGAAGTTTGGTGGCGGTATCGTCAAAATCATGTCTTGCGGGACAGGAATCGAAGGCGAAGACCCTACATTTAAACTAGTATCACCGAGATTAGATGAAGAAGAATAGGGGGCAAATCCGGATCGAGAAAGAGAAACGTTTGATTGTAAAGAATTTGTTTTATTAGTGTCACTTTGGTGAGATAAAATGGGCGGGGGAGGGAGCGGTGGGGGTAGACACGAAGAAGAAGTTGAAAGTGGGGGGCATGAAGAATTTTGCGATGAAGAATTTGGAGGTAAAAAGGGGGGACATGAAGCATTTGGACTAACAAACATAGGTGGTCTGCAATAAGACATAGGTGTTTTGAGTGGTGGTACAGGCGGTGGCCGACCTGATGGTGGTAGTACCTGCTGCTGAGTTGTATCTGTTGTTGAGTACAATAAAGGAGGAGGAGGTCGATTAATGAAGTTATTCGAGCGTAAGGGAGGTGGGAAAAGGGTTTGATTGTAGTTTTGATGGGTTGTATCGGGGCCACTCCAGTTTTGATTACGATTATTATCGTAATTTATAATTCCAGTTGAAGTATCATGTGAATGCGATGCTGCTGGTCTGTTAGGGATAGTGAAAGAATTATTTCTCTCCATTGGAATTAAATTATGCTGAGAAGGTGGCCCAGAAATTGGTGGTGGTGGTCCTGGTGGATGTGATGGGGGCTGAAATAAAGGCATCTTATTCGAATGATCGTCGTAATTTTGCCCTCTATTACTGCTAACATAACCGTGTTGTTGATGCATATTGATTTCTATCCTTAAAAAGAGTCAGTCATTATATGAAACAATTTCATAGAAACAGTTTCTGTAATATATAAATGAAAATAAATTAAAATTACTTTTGCTTCTGAAAATGGTTAAATTAATAAGCTCATCTAAGATAATTTGCAAAAACAAACACCCAGGAGATAGTTGAAGGCCATATTTAATCTCGCGAGATATCCAAAGTGAGGGATTTTTTTTACATTATTTCCGGTGTGCGATTTCAGTGAAAGAAAACTGGGTATTCCAGGTTCTTCCAATTAAGCAGTATTCTCGTGAAACTGTGATATAAGCATTTCTTTCATAGTCATAAATTGAATTTGTATACTTTATCTTTTTCCACTGTCCCGTTTACTAGCTAGAATAATCACGTGATTAAATCTTAAACGGTGATTACGTTTTTTTAGTCCCCGATAGCCACAATTGGGTCGAGAATGAGATCCTATCTATAAATCAGTAAATTCTTATTCGAACAGGGTATTTGTAACCCGGAGGACCCTCACAGATATAGCCGGAAGTTAATTTGCTGGTGATAATAGAAGCCACCCCCCACCCCCCGAAAAATTGATTAAATTACGTTTTGTTGCAATTAAAATTAAAAATAGTTTTTCTGCTCACAAAATTGAATTTAATTATTTATTTCAATTTTCATTAATAAATATTTTTAATTTATAAACTTTTTACCCCAGCCGGAACGTTACAGGCACCAATCAGAGAAATAAGAGACAATAAGGAAAGCATAAGGCATTATTCCTATCCACAATATTGTTTTTTGTTTAAAATTCTAATTGACTTTCTATTTAAAATTCGTTACACATTGGTTTCAGTTTTAATTGTTTCGTTTTGTTTTTAAATGTTAAATTTCTTCTTTTTATTCTTTAACTAGACAGCCCGTGACCCGTTGGGTCAATCATTGTTTCATGTATTGTTTTTCACCCCTATTACAGAAATCTACAGGGTTGTCATACCGGCCCAACACAAATTATTGTACGTTGCT
>JAYKTE010161912.1:0-12880 GCA_036873565.1 Xipholeptos notoides | reverse complement strand
CAAAGATATTATATTTCATCTTCTTTTTATCTCTCTCTTTCTCTCTCTAATATATATATATATATATATATATATATATACACACACACACATACACACCTTTTTTTTCTGAGCTTTATTTTTTAAATTCTAATTGTGAAATTGCTTTTTTGTTCAGTATTTGAATTTTAGCTTGTTAATAATTTTCTCTTTGGTGAACCAAAATATCTTGCATTTTTCTGTCAACTTTATTTACATATCTTAGAAACTATTAAGTTTCATTTCTGAATAATGAAATTGTTTTTAGAATTATAAACTTTTTTACAAACATTTCTTTTAATGAAAAATTGTTCAACAAAAGTAAAACATTTTCCCTGTAACTGATTGCCTAAACATTTCATAATGAAATATTTAATTCTATTTAAAAATACAAATTGAAATGTAAAATATTTTCATTAAATTCTTTAATAATTTTAAACTTTTTAATTTGAATTTTGTCAATTTATTTTTGGTGCTTTAACAAAATGCTTAGTAAACTATTCTTCTTAAATGTATATTTTAATTTTTTATCTTTAACTATTTTAAGATATATTTTATTCCCAAAGAGATTGTTTTAAATATAACCTGACTTTTTTCTTAAGTCACATATTGTGTGAGTGGTGTGTGCTTTTTATTTGTTGACTTTAAGTTTCCTCCGCACTGTTGCAGGTACCAGGAGTAATTATAGTGAAGGTTCCCCATCTGGTATGTAAGCCGAATGCACTGGCTAACAGTTGACTCCATGTAGTCGTTATTCTGTTGTTATTGATCTTATTTTAAAAAAATGTTTTTTCTTATTTTTTTCCCTAATTTTTCTCCACTTCCTCTTTTAGCTCTAGGACACATTCTACCTAAAAACCCAGTTTATCTCTCTTATTTTTCCATTCCAAACATTTTGGTTAATAACATAATGAGACTCACCCAATTTTGCTGCCTCCCAATTTATTTTATTTTGCCTTTTAATAGTCAATTTGTTAGAAAGGATACTAAAACTTAGAGACATTTAAATTCAGATGTAATTTTAAATGATTTATAACTTTACAACTTGTATATTAAAAAAAGTGCTTTTCCTTATATTTACAAAAGTTTCAAGTAAAACTACTGATTTGAAAATCATTTTATTTATGATTATTTATCATATTTTGTTTGAAATCACTTCTCACCTACTTTCCTTCGTAACAATTCAAATTATCAGTGTTAACTTCATTGCATTATTTTTACTGGGGACAATATAAAGACTGCGATTTATGACCGGACTTAGAAAAATGAATCTGGTTTGTGGTATATTGAAGTATATGCCAATAACTTCAATATTACTTCCTAATTATGTAATGAAATGTGTATAAGAATACTAAAAAAGATATTTGTTGCGTCCAGATGAGTCTTTTAGCAGGTTTTATTTTAAATTTATTGCTCTTGGTGGGTTCAGTTTCTGCTTCCTTTGATCTGGATTGAAAAGTTCCACCCAAAATTATTGACTCACCCACAATAGTTACTTAATTTGGTTGATAGGTTTTGATTATCCTTATGTAAATTAATCAGACTTTTTACATCTTTATTCTTATACACACAATGTTAAATCTGATGTGCCTGTCAGGCTAGAAATAGCTGAAGAGCACATTGCCCAAAACAGGGTGAATATAAAAACAAAGATGAAAATGATAACAGTAGTTATATTTTAAATTGTTTTCACAGCTATCATTTTATTTATATATTAATGTATCAATGCTGTATAGAATAATGGTATACTTTTTAATTGGTTGTGTTATCGTTCTCCAACAATAATTAAAACAGAAAATCCACTTAATATGAAAATAAATAATTAACATGCTTGGTATTTCTGTTTAATCATATTGTATTCACTATTTGTTATTATTGGTAAGTTATTATTGTCACTAGACAATTTACTTAGTTTGAATATTTATTAAATGATGGACATTACTTAGAACTGAACCTTTAACTTTTTTATAATAAATTAGAAGGTAGTGAAAGGGCCAATTTCATTATGTCTGCCTTGACCTGGGGAAATCATGGCCTTATCTATGCTATACTTTCTCCGCTACCAATGCTGTTGCTGCTGCTATTATCACACGCCTACAATAAGCTTTAATCTTTTTAGTCTTACATAATATCTACTCAAAACCTTTTCTCTCGTCATCTCCTGTAGGAAAAAAAGATAGCTAAATAACAAAACAAAATCCTTAAACTCCAGCACAGTGCATTAGTAATTTTACAAATGTCTAGCTATAATATTAAAATGGTTGTCTGGGTTCTCATTGCATTTTTCTATTGAAGCATATCAAATTGTAACCACATGAAAAAGAATTAAAACATTCTTATTAAAAATACTAAAAATCTAATGTCAGATTTGGTAAAATTATTTTTACTTGTACTACATTTTTATCCTTTGAAGTGTTGAAAGTAATAACTTACAAACCTTCTAATCATTTTTTTTTAACAAGGATAACCTAAAAAATTATTTTTAATTGCTATTTTTAATTGCTAAGTTTAGATTTTTGTAATATTTGATTATTGATTTCCAATTTAATTTAGTAGTCATTATGGTATTAAGTTAGTAATTGATTGTATAAATTGTCAAATATGTTAGACATTAAAAGTGTCTTTATTGCACCAGCAAAGAAAAAACAGAAAAATCATCAATATTTATTAAGGTCTTTAAGTAAACTGTATTAACATCTATCTCATTCAATATTTCTTTGTGAGGGAATTTGTGAATGTTTGAATTCATTTATTAAATACAATTTGCCTTTAAGTTATAATTTTTTTAGTCAAACATTAGCTGAATAAATTCATCTTAACTTCAGAACTTTATAAAAAATAAAATAATTAGAAAAAGAATATCTAATTAGTCTACAATGAAATTAAAATTAGTATAACCAATTTTCATTTGAAAACAACAAAACACAACTTATATACCAATTTTAAATTATTTGTTTTTTTTATGGTTTTAAAGATGAATATCTATATATTCATCTTTTATTTTAGAGTAGCTATTTGAAAAAAAAAAAAAAGATTAGAAAAATGATCAAAACTTGCTAAATAATGATTTTATTTTGTATTCAAGTCAGAAAATAAATTAATTTGGAATCCCAATCTTCGTGTAATCCATCAATTTGACATGCTTCAATTATTTTTTGTTATTTAATTTATTGATCTTTTGGTTTAAAATGTTTTTTGTTGGATATATACACTTCATCTTTTTTTTTCTTTTTTATGGTTTTAATTATTTTTGAATTTTGTAAAGAGAGAGATGAATTAATCACATTAATTGGGCAATTTTATTTCCATTTTTAATTTTTAGCTGATTTAGATAAATAATTGATAATTTTGTTACACCTTAGATTATATTAGCCTTACTGATCTTAAAAAGTTCTTGGATGAAAACAAACAAATAAAAACATTTCAATTTTATTCAATAAAAAGCGATAGGCAGTAAAATCAATTATATTTATATCAATAATCATTAAATCTAATACATTTATTGACATTTATATGATTTAGGCTTTCAAGTAAATTCTAATGTTTTATTTTGTGACTAACCATTTTATTTATATTATCTAAAAATACTAAACTAATTGACAATCATCAAATTTGTCAACAAAAATAATTCATTCCAAAACAATTTAAATATTTCAGACACAAGAAACTTCTCTTATATCATTAGGACATTTTAAATAAAAATATTATTTAGAAAATCTTATAAAGTTAAATTATATGACTTTAGCAGCTTTTGTAATAAGTATAATATGCATTTATAAGAATAAAAGCATTTTTTCTCTCTCTCTTTCACAACAAAAGTTACTTTTTTGCCTGTTCTATGGTGCTGTTTTCTAATTTAAAATAAAATGATTAATTTGGTTTCATTTGGTTATATTGTTTTTGTTTAATTATTTTGCTTTCATTTTTCTTTTTTTCATATATTGTGTATTCTAAGTATTATATATTTTTTTCATTAAAATTAATTAAAAACAAATTGATCATCAAAACAATTTTGGGTGCAGTTTATTTGATCAAGTGACATTAGCATTACTATTTGAACTATTGGAGTATCATAAAATTTGTTAAAGCCATTATTAACCTCCAAAAATGTCATTTTAACATGCAAATAAATCACCTTAAGCTCCAGAAAGTTTAAAATTTCATTTAACTTTTTCATTAAAATTATATTAGTTTTTCTCTCTCTTTTTAAAATAAATATGAAACTTAACACTTTTTATAATAACTATATCCCAGAATAAATCCTTTTGGTATTTCTGTATTAGTCCTAAGATTTAACAGATCCAAAGAAAGACGAAAACCAAAGCAAGTTAAATATTTCTGTTCATTAAATATTTGTAAAGTCCATTTCCAGTTAATAGTGGATTATGAAAATTGACACTGTAATTAATTCATCTAAATTTTTCTAAGTATTTCTACTGTTTTTATTACATTTGTATTTTCTTTAGTGAGGTGATGGAAATAATAAAAATGTGTAAATATGGTGGGTGTGTGTGTGTGTTTGTATGATTAACAAAGAATTCTTAGTGTTTTTGCACAGTAATTTATTTTTTATTATACTACCCAGCACAAAAAGTCAAAATATTTACTCCATTTTAAATACCCTTTAAAGTTAGCATAAATGCATCTTGTCATCTTGCATGGACACTACCATTACTTCTTAAATTCTTTTTTTTAGATAAGTTCATCTCTGATGACTCTAATGTGAAAGTTTTATTCTAATATTTGAAAAGTATCTTTTCTCATGAATCTTGACTGTTTTAAAATTTATTTATTCCTAAGTATTAAAAAAAAACTTTAATTGGATAAATTATTCTCTGATAAATTGATAAAAATCTTTTGAATGAAATGCAATTTGTTTTACACCATATAGATTTTGAATGTACTATAGATATATTAGCTATATTGTTTAGATAAAATGGAAATAAAATAAATATGAAGACTTCAAAATTTGTTGGATGATGAGGAAAAATTTATACTAAAAAAACAAAGACAAGCCTTCAGATTTATATTAATTTCCTTGATCATTTTCATATATAATTTATTTAATTTTTTTTCTATCTATAGATAGCTTACATAAAAACAAAGATGTTTATCAAGATACTTATATTAACCATCTTTAATTCTAGTATTTTATGATATATTAGTGCAAAAATAATGTCTGATTTAAAGATCTTGGGTCTCTGGAGACAATTCCTGAGGATCCCATTTTCCGCAACTGAAACTTTTCCAATACATTTTAATTGGCTGTATGATCCACATCTAACTGTCTTGCAATTTCCTTAGTGGTAACAGTAGAATTCTCAGAAACAAGAGTTTGCAACTGGTTGGCATCAAGTTTCCTTGAACAACCTTTCTTTGGCTTATCTTTTAAATTGAAATCATAACTCCATAAACCAGAAAACCATCCCCTACAACATCTTTCATTCCCTATATCATTCCAATAAATGCTTTGAAGAGTTTTGCTGATGTACTTGCATTAACACATTTGTGAAACTTGTCGAGTAAAATATTTATGATGTTCTCCTTCGATAAGACAAATTTCTGTCAAAATTTAAGAATATGAACAGAACAACGATAATCTGAAAGAAAAACATTTAGTTTAGTCCCCAAAATATATTACAACTACAAAACAATGTAAATCATTAATGAATATAGTATTAAACATTTGTCCTAAAATTCCGACATTACTTTTGCACAAATCTGATATTAAGATATTTCAACATGTTAATTTTTGTCTTTAGAGTGGAAATTATTATTTAATAAGTTATGACTTATATGAATTATATGTTGGGAGCAAAAATGAAGTTATGATTATTGAAGATGTTGAAAAATTTGTATATGAATTTTTTGCTGATAGTTCACCAACCTTTATTTCAGGTTGCTTTAAAGTTTAATTCAATTTTCAAACCTTTAAACTAATATCAAGTAAATCTCTGGAATTGATCTTTACATTTAATTTCTACATTTATCTATGTGGTATGTAATAAAATATATAAAGTTGCTAGAAAATATGAATGTTGTTTGATCCAATAATTTTAATCATTTGTTATTCAAATAGATTTTAAAAGTTTTGCCACTGAATTTTTTATATAATTATATAATTTTGTTGTAATTTTTTGTGATCAAGGAAAAAGAAATCTAAAAAAAGAGTTCAAAATAAAACCTCTATTTACTCAAAATCCATCGTTTTTCTTTTAAAATGAATTAAAATTTTTCTGAATAGTAGTTTTGAATAAATGATCTAGCAGCTAACATAAATTGAAATAAAATCATTTTAATTTTATAAAATGTGTTGAAAACTAATTATACTATTAGAAAAAAACCATGATTTTATCATTTAATTCACATCTGTATAAATATAATTTTCAACTTTTCCATAAACTATTTTTTGAAAATAAAGGAAAGATTTTAAAATCTTTTTCTTTTTCATTGACAGAGCTAAAGACCATTTGAAATGACTATATTGCATAAAGTTCTTCTCTGAATTTATTTCAGACATACGATTGATGACTGGTTTTATTTTATCTGATTTTTAAATTTCATAGATACTTTGTATTAAATATTTTAACCCTTTGGTTTAGATTTAAGTTTCAAGTTAAATGATTATGACCAGTTGCTTTTTTTTTGTTTCTTTAGCATTTGAAATATATGGTATTTAGTAAGAAATATTTATTGATATGGAGAGATTTGATCTTATGCTCTCTTCACTTAATTCACATAGAACAATTTCTGTTCCCGGTATAACAATTTTTAGCTTGGTAATTTTTTTTTCAATTCATCTAAATATTGAAAATTACCTATTTTTTTATCTCTTTCTCTACCAAATTCTATTAATTACCTGTAATGAAACTTTTGTGATATTCATACAGTGTTTAAGAAAGTTAGCTAAAACTTTGATATGAAATTATTGTAGTTTTCCATACAACAAATTATCAATTTTTTAAGATTATTGCATGGTTATTTTTAATTCTCAACATTTCTAAGTAATAAGTGGCTACAAATATTAGAATGAAGACCTAGTGTGACATCTGTCTATGTGAATAACTTCTCTATTGAATTAGATGTTATCAAAAATGCAAAGTGTCTGAAGTATTTATTATGTAAAAAAACTCTCCCATGAATAAAAATTTCATACTATACAGTAACTTTCCATGTGTTTACATTTACAATGTTGATATTATTGTAACTATTTAAAAGATATTTTTCTTCTTGACTGTATATTTATTTTGAAGTGGGATGAAAATCAATCAGAAATTGTTTAGGAAGATAGATGGTATCTTGCCATGTCTACAGTGAGTGGGATATAGAAACGTTATATTTATAGTTGTTATATTTTTCTTTCTATTCATTCTCTTTCAGTTATTGATGAAGCAGAATTTTCTACATCTTGGTCTGCTGATCCCAAAAGTTTAGAAAAATTAATGGAACGTCCTGGCTACCAGGACTACCAAAGGCTTGGGATTGGAAGTCTTCCTGGTAGTGGATCTCGCTCTAGGACAGATCCATTCAGAATCACACTGGTCAATTCCAACTACTCAGTTTGTCGAAGGTTGGTTTACTTTCATTATGGAGTACATTTTTAGTCATTTAACTTTTTTTTTAGATGTACCTAATTAGTTCATCACATGTAAATTTCTTTCACATAATGATTGTCATATTTTCATAAGAATTTATGTAAAAGTAATGTCCTTTATTTAATAGCTCCTTTACACATATAAACTGATAGCTTCTTCCTCTTTTGGTTGAAATGTGGATTGTAGATAATTTTCTCTCCTTCAAAATCTATGAATTAAGACTTATTTGAATTATAATAATTATGATTTAAGAAATATGTAAAAATTACTAAAATAAAATTTTTTTATAACCATTACATGCATGTAATGTGATGAGCTGATCCAAATAATTATTTTATTTTTTACAAATATATTCCATTTTAGATGATAGACTGGATTCCTCAAGCTAGTAAATTTTCTGTTTTTTTTTTTAACCAAAAAATATGTAAAATAAAACATTTGTTTTGATAAATGATATAAAAGGACTTAAAAATGATATTAAAAAATTTTTTTTTTTTAAATAAATATATATTGATTAAACTTTTTTTAATAAAATATCACTTTGAATTTATTTGTATTTATTGCTGAGAATTGAATGACTTGTCATAATAATCAGTAAGTTTACATTATTGTGAGATCTATGTATTTCCCATTATTATGCTATATCACTGAATTTTAATCCTACAGTTACCCAGCTCTTTTGGTAGTTCCTCATTCAGTAGCAGATGAAAGTATAAGAAAGTTTGCTCGTTCTTATCGACAGTCTAGGTAAGTGAGAATATTTTTTTTTATTTCATGAGGCTATTTACTTGCTAGAAAATCATTTGAAAATATCTTTAAAAAATGTATTGAATTTCAGATTAAGATTATTGAATGAAATACTGTAACATTTCAGGAAAAAACTGTTGTTGATCTAGCATGAAAGATTATACTTCTATTACTTTTTCAATAATTTTTTAATTGAAGAACTATACATTTGTATTCATTTTTCACTTTGTGAATAAGAAGTTTTCATTTTACATATAATGATTATTCTCATTGTTGTTTTCTTTTCATATTGCAGATTTCCTGTTATAACGTGGCGCCACTCTCGAACCAAAGCCTTATTGATAAGAGCAAGTGGTTTCCACTCCAGAAATTTGATGGGGGTGCTAAGACATCACAACACAGTTTCTGGTAATTAGTTTTCTTTTTATGACTTGAGATATTAGGTTTACTTATTATAATATCATTAATTTAAAAGATTAAAAAAAACAACAAAAAATATAATTATCAACCATCACTTGATAATTAATTACTTGTAAGTAGATATGTTAAATTCTCAACTGTTGCAGTTTACAAAGTATATTCACATTGAAGAACAAAGCAATGTAAAGAATGTTTAAAAAATACCAAATAAGTCATGAAAAGAAATTCAAAGATAAATAAATAGACGAATGAATGTGATAAATACGAAGGTTATTCAATACATAAGGTGAATTTTTTGGTATAAGAACTTCTGACACAAATAAAAGCTTACTTTTTATTGATTTTTCAATGTAGTCTCTTAGCACTATCACACACTTTTCCCATCTGTGCACAATGTACCATATTCCCTCAGCATAAAAATCATAGGACTCCTGTCTTAGCCAATTGCTCACAACACTTTGCGATACAATTTGATATTCACAACATTTAACACATATTCAGTATAACAATAATTCAGTGTATTACATATGATAGTTCGCTTTTTGTCATTTTCTAGCTTGAGAAATCAATAGATGAAGACTTGAAAGCCATTCCATAACTAAGGCAGTGGCAAATAATGAATGGACAATAAAGGCTTGATAAATCTAGCTAATTTATTTTAGATGATCTTATCTTAACTCAGATGGTTAAATATTTCTACTGCTAACTTTATAACTGTATTAATTTCGCTAGCTCATTTAAACCATAGGCTATTAGATTTTCAACCAACACATTGTTGTTGACCATGTTTTTACAATCAGGAATGTTTTTTTTAACCTCTTCATTATGTAATACTATATGGCTGGGAATTCCATACCATTTAATCATTGCTTGTTTAATTTCAATATACAGGTAATTAAACAAATGATATTCATTACATGCAAAGAACCAATAATCTAGTCCTATTTTGTATTAAATGACCCAATGCACTGGAAAACACAACAAACTAATGCAAACCAAATTTGTCTGATATTTTGGTTCATTGTAATTAAAGAAAAAAAACCCTTTACATTTTCATACAGCTTTAACCAAAAATAGAATCTTAGGTGTGAGGGGGAATGAATGACAATTGTGGTAGAATCATTCTTGGCTTTAATTCATCACATCAAATAATATAAACTTATTAAAAAGATCAATAAAAACATTTTGTAGAAATTTTTTTCTACATATTATTATTTTGTTTTATTTCAATTGTTTAGTATTTATTAATCTTATTTGATATTCATTGTTCAGGTACATCCACTGGAGAGACATCTGCCAGTATTGAACAAGAAAATTATTTCCGATCACTGGTAGCAGCAACTCCTAACAGCATGCGAACTTATCAGTCATCGTATAGTGATTCACTCACCAGTTTGGACTCCTTGATGATGGTGGGGAATTCAGAACTAACAATTCCAGAGACCCCAGAGCCTCTTCGAAAATCAACTTTTTCCCGGGCACCAGGATTGAGCAGTATTCGCACAAGTGCTAATACCAAATCAAAAAGTAAGGCCGGTTATAGTTTTTATTAAAAGAACACCACCTTTCTTATTATACATGCATTATATATATATAGAAATATGAAATATTTTTCCATATGAATAGTTTAATGACCTAGCATTGACTAGATTATGATACATGAATACTTATATAACAATGTTTTAATTGAAATTCATAATAGATTGTATCTAATTGTATTCAATGTACTTAATCATCATTTAAGATTGGTATTATTAGTAACTTAATTTTATATAAACTCTTTGACTAAATTTATACAAAACTGGAATTAAAATGAGAAGGTTAAACATTTTGTAGAAGAAATCTTTTTTCTTTCTTTAGTGTAAGTTTTTAAGAAAATTTTAATATAATTTTGTATAAATAATTTAAATTCATGACTATCACAATAGTTAACATTTTCCAACTCTGTAATTTTGATTTATCTACGTAATATTTCAT
The DNA here is from genome assembly GCA_036873565.1 of Xipholeptos notoides. Taxonomy (NCBI): domain Eukaryota; kingdom Metazoa; phylum Mollusca; class Cephalopoda; family Idiosepiidae; genus Xipholeptos; species Xipholeptos notoides. The sequence goes on along the minus strand of JAYKTE010161912.1, from coordinate 2,123 downwards.
TCCACTTTTAAGAATATTTTTTTCATTATCTTGGAGAAAATTTCAGTTTGATAACTGTCATTACAAATAATAGTAAAGAGAAAGTTTTATCTTTATATAATGTTTGATAGAAATTGATTTTTATATTATTATTACTCACTTTTTAAGATGACCAAATATAAATGCCTCAAAGGCATTTCTTCTATTAATTCCATGGTTAAATTATGTACAAATGAAAAAATTAACCAATTAATATCTTATATTCTTTACATAAATCTTTTGTCAGTGTTTGCCTTATAAGTTAGAATTTATTCTTGAAAATAAAAAATATTACCAAAAAAAAGCATTATTTAAAATAATAATCATAATAATGATATTACATGTTTTCTGAAATTTAAATTTAATCTAAAAGGCTATTTCTTAATTAATATCCCTTCCCTGTGTTATAATTATGAAAAAAACAAAACACTATTAACATTAAATTACTTTTGAAAATACTTCTATCTTATTCTTCCAGTTTGTCCTGATCCATCTAATTTACAAGTCTTCTATCAAGGTACTTTGTGTTACATTTTTAGATTGACAGGTGGAAACAAAACTACATTGAGTTGATCTTCTTCAATAGACAATTGAAAATCACAGATAAAACTTTACTTTGATTAGGCTTGATTAAAAAAAAAAAAAAAAAAAAAAAAAAAAAAAGCTTCTAATGATCAGAAAGATGTGATCATTGTTAGATAGTGCTTACAGTAAATTAACACTTTAAAAATTAAAATGTTTTAATTTCTAGATTTTGCTTTTAAAATTATGAATGTGAAATTATCTTGATTAATCAACCACAGTTATACTGGCATTTTCTTTTTAAAGAAATGAAAAGAATATTTATAAATATCAAATTTTCTTTAGTCTCTTTCTCCCTCCTCATTATGTACTACTTAGTTTTCTTCTTTATTTTAAATTTAAATAACCAAAAGAGGTTGAAAGGTCGTTAAACCCAAGCAAACCAAACCATTTTAAATAATGTTATAATATTAGCTTAGTTTAAAGTACTGATTAGATTGTTGCAAATAGATTATTGATCAACACATTCTATTTTACTCTTTAAGTCTATTTCATTAATGATCAACACTCAATCAGTTTCCATCTTGCAATTCTTGAATTAAACACAATGTTCACGCATTCATAAAAGTATTTTTGTTCTTGTTTTGTTGATATTATTCTTTCAAATTACTTTATTATTATCATCATTATTCCTTTTTAATAAATTATATAAATCAAAGATATTGAATTCTGAAATTTTAATTCTTGTTAGTTTTAGTAAAGCTGATTTAATTTTGTTGTAGTTTTAATCTTTTGATCTTTGTGTTGTTTGTCTCCACAGAGACCCATTCCTCAGGTATCTTTGCTACTTACTTATTGGTCATAGTTAATCCTTTGATATCAGGTTTTTTTATGACTGACAGAGAAAAAAACAATAAGGTGCACTTTTGCTTTATGTTGATTTACATTAAACTAACAAAGCTCAACACTTTAATTACAAAAGATGGGACCAGTCAGATTTTGAAAACTTGAGTTTTGCATTAATTGTAAAATATTTAAGTAATTGGTTAATTTACATTTATTCAAAATTATTTCAAGCTGATATAAACTAAAGTTTTGAGTCATATATTTGATTCCACGATTGAATTACAAAAAGTTCTTATGTTAATGTCAAAACTTCTACCCCCAGCTTAACTTTGTTTCTTATAAACATTAGACCTTAAATGAGTAACTCTGGTAGATATATACAATTTTATTTATGTTGACTTTAAAAAAAATTAGCATTTCCCTTCTAAAAGTTTTTATACTAATTTAGCTTATCTGATATAAATAAGAACATTGCTCTATTATCAAGCTCAACATGGAATTTGAATTTTGCTTAAAAAAATTATTTTATGCTCATATCATACAAAAAATATTTAGAGTATGTTAATGCTAATAACCCTTTTTTTTTAAGGATTAAGAATTGTTGGGTATTTTTTATATATATATATATATATATATATATATGTATATATGTATATATGTATATATATATATATATATATATACACAAATGTTTTGTGGTACAAAATTTATATAGCGTTTTAAAAATGAGGAATGAA
>JAYKTE010161801.1:0-12881 GCA_036873565.1 Xipholeptos notoides | reverse complement strand
AAAAAAAGATTCTTTTCAGCTTTAAATGAACAAAAAGGGTTGATATGCCATAAAAATACAAAACCAAAGCAAAAAGATAGATGTTTATGAAAAAGTGATTGTTCTTGGTATTAAATGACTAAAAAGATTGATATGCCATAAAATGACAAAACCAAAGCAAAAAGTGATTTTTCTTGGCATTAAACGAACAAAAAGGTTGATATGCCATAAAATGACAAAACCAAAGCAAAAAAAGATTCTTTTCAGCTTTAAATGAACAAAAAGGGTTGATATGCCATAAAAATACAAAACCAAAGCAAAAAGAAAGATGTTTATGAAAAAGTAATTGTTCTTGGTATTAAATGACTAAAAAGGTTGATATGCCACAAAAAGACAAGATGGATGCAAAAAAAATGACAAAATTTCAAAAATGATTGTTTTTGGCATTAAATGAACAAAAAAGGTTGATATGCCGTGAAAATACAAAACCAAGGCGATGGATTGATCAATATACCTTACTATAAATATGCCCAGAACTATATGTAGGTATTTCTTTTGCTAAATGCATGTATCCGTCCGTTCAAGACGTACGTACACACACTCACAGTCCCGAAATTTCCTCTCGTGAGGAGGTCTCGTCAAATCACTGCCATACCTTTAACTTATTCTTGGACCGTCTTGATATATATATATATTTTTTTTTTTCGTATATATCAATCCACAACCTATATAACTTTGTGCCGTAAAAAGGTTTTTTTTTTAGCGGAGGAGGAGGGGGGGCAGAGCTGTCCGAGCGGTGAAAACCGTATTTCTGATTGGAGGAGATTTATTTACACACGGGAGCGTTTCTCGGAAATTGTAACAGGTGTGCGTGCGCGCGTGTGCATACGTGGTTTTTTTCTGGATTAAAATGAGGCTGTTTACTCAGTTAAACACAATCGATACACCTACGTTTGTAATCGACCTTGTTCCTTATAAAGTGCGTCTGTACCATAACGACACCGAATGGACGATGTAATAAACCAAAGCATTCCATTGCAGCCATATTATTTCTGCTAGGACGACAGGTGGCCGCTGGCTACCATCTTCGGAAATGAACACCCTCCTTGCACTTAGGGTCCACGACAGCTCCCTCTTTTGCTTGCGTCAATTTTTGGCCTTTACCCGAGATATATACGAGGGTTGCACTCGAAGACTTTCCCTCGTACCATATACGTTCTAGGGTATATAAACGTGGTGTGGCTTCTTTAGCTCAATCCGTCACCCTAAGATGCACACGGTCCGTCTCTTCATTTTACATTATTTCCCAGTCGTCCGTCTGTCCAGGGGGGCGGTGATGCTTTATGATTGCTGATGGTGAAGTATAACTTATTCATGATGAAAAAACAAATAAAATGTTGTATTTTGTCTCAATAAATATTTTCATATTTTTATTTACTTTGAAACTTATTATTTGTAGGAGTGAACTTGTGAAGTTTTGTTTCTAGCATCTTCACTGACTACCCTATTCTGCTCAAAACCATTACGTCCATTTGCGTTAATATTCGTAATAATACCGGTGGGAAAAGTATGAATCCCCACATTGCCTCCAGCTATGGGTCAAATAGTGTAATTTGTGTCATTAAAAAAAACTGTGAGTACAAAACTAACGTCTCGGCATTAAATGACCTAAAATGGTTGATATGCCGTAAAAACACAAACAAACAAAAAACAAAACCATTACGAGTCAAGTTCCTCTCAAGTCAAAGCTCTGACTCTCCCAAAATCCGACTGCAACTAGACTGGCGTTTTCTAAAAAAAGCCTACTCATTAAATAATTAAACAAAACGATCAACATTGCTTATTTTTAATATTCCCAATTTTTTTTAAACTTCTAAAATATTTTTTGTAAACTATCTACACGAAAATGCCAAACCGAAATGTTGCATTTCCTTAATAAAATATATCATAAACAAAAAATTTAATATCTACATTTTCGAACATTTTTTAATGTTATCTTTGCTGCTTTAAGATACAAATAGATATATCATCAAAATTAATTGGGATGTGTTTATTTGTTTATTTATGATTATATTTTTAAATAGATCTTTGAAATCATTGAATTCCCAGAGGGGAACGAATCCATTATCAAAAGTTATATTCGCACGTACAAAATTACAGGTTGCAGGTGCAAAGACCTGAATAATTTGCCCTTCTAAACAACTTCAACTGATCTTGTTGTAAATTCCTGGTTTTATTTATGCAATTGTATTTAAATTTCTTAATGGGGCTTGCGGGTTAAACGAAAGTAAAAAAAAAGCAAACAATTTCTATTATTTGCGATGATTGAACTGTTTGCGACATGCAAAAGCGAAAGCAATTGTTTTAACAGCCAAACAAGTATATATGTGCCACAATGCATCATAAAATGGCGTGTGCTAAAGCAGAAAGATAGCAGAATTTATATCTATTTATTTTAGGCTTTACCATTCCAGTTTAAATTATACTTTTTTGTCTTATTTCTTATGAATATTGTTTGGAAATATATATTTCCTAAATATACACACACGCACTCACACACATATATATACATATATATGCATCTATATGCATACATATAGATAGATAGAAATATATCTACTTGGCCGAGCACAAAACCAAGTTAATATATATACTCATATATAAATATGTATATTTATATGTGCGCGTGTGTGTCTGCGTATTTCATTGAACAAAGATAACGTTGTTATTCGAAATATTCTATTATGATTTTAAATTTTTCTAATAATGTTTTTTGATGTCTTTTGAAAAGTCATTAAAAACTGGGCATGACCGTGGAGGATATGAGCGCTTTCTGACTTTTCAAGAATGTCAAAGTTGTTAAAGTGTTGAGAACATCTTTTAAGAGTGGAGAATCAATTTTTTAACTTTTAACGTTGAATGTAACGCTTCTACAAAAGTGTGCTTATTGATGTTTACTAAAAATATTATCAATAGAGATATCAATGAAGAGCATTTGACACATTTTCTGCTTAATGAATAGAAGAAAATCCATTTCAGTTGTTAAAGCTGCACGAAACATTCGAATTGTTTATGGGAGCAATGTGTTGAATGATCGAAAATGCCATCGGTAGTCTGCAAAGTTTTCATTTGGAAATTCTAGTCTCAAAGATTAGCCACGTTCGGGAAGACCACAATCAATTGATCCAGAAACTATGAATGAAGATGATGTGGGAAGATTCAAAATTAACCAGCAGAGAACTAGCCCAAATAATTAATACAACTTATATCTCGATAATTTCAGATTTCAGAAAAAAGGTATTAACTTCTTTCTTAGAGATAAGTAAAAAAAAAAAAAAACAACTTTTTTTTTCTGGTTCACAAGCATACTTAAGATAATAATGAAAAGCAAAAATAAAGCGTTTTCATGAAGTAAATATGGGACTGTAATACTTTAATTCCAAAATATATTTTGTTCAACTATGCATTAAGACCATTGGTAAAGGTATCCATTGCAACTAGGATTGATAGTCCAATTAACGTTTGGAGGAATTACATGAAGCGTATGAAATAAATGCATTCATACTTTTTTCATGGGTATTATTGCATGTTATAAGAATTGACCAGGGTTTAGACTGGTGTATTAATATTCTAGAATCTAAGGAGTCATCCATTTTTCCTCGGCAACTTCCACGATGTTCATTTACAATATTTTTTTGATGAAAAAAGTAAATTGAAAGATTTAAAAAAAATGTGAATGGATAGTTTACAACAATGCGCTTAACTGATAACGGGCTTCTGTTTTTTTTACTTGAGCAAAAAAAGTGGGGCACCCATCTTTCAAAATGTTCTTTGTTACGTGGGTGTTCTCTTATCAGCTTGTTTGCAGCTCACTACAACATTGATATTATTATTCTATGTGGATACTGACAAGAACATTCAGGTTATAGTCGATCTCCGCCATCAAGACTCAGGTAATCTAGAACTTGTTTATACTAGAACATAACTACAAACCCGAGAATCGACAAACGTCTGATTACTGTTATCCTTATAATCTGTATAAAGCGCTGAATGTGTTCAACAAAGGAAGATTTACACAATTCTTCATTAATCCATTGAAATAGCTGCCTCTCCATTTTTGTCTTTCTCTGTAAACAGTTTTAAGGATAAATTTCTGGTTAGTTGTATTCCAATGTTGGTAAAAAATGAACTTATGCACAAATATCTATCTATGTATCGATCGATATTGCAATTTGCAATCCTCCCTGATAATTCTGGGTGAAATAAAAGTACAGAGGGAATTACTTTTGGAACAACCCTCGTGCATAAAAACACATATATTGTAAACCTTATATAAAATTTCAAGTGCCTAAAGTAAAAATTGGCAAAGTATACATTTACTCAGACAGATGAAAGTGGTACCGCATGGGCGGCGATTAGAACGTTTCTGAATCCTCACGTTAACGTTGTGTTTTTTCTAGTTTTCTTTGCTAGAAATGAAGAAAAGCAAAAGCCCAACAATGTTTCTCGTTCAGGGTATATCATTTATCTTATTTGTTAACAGAACTGTAAATATACCTCTTCCTCCTCTGTATCTGTTATTTGTATTGGACAATCTATATAACTGGTAACTGGCCGGCTGACACTGTCTGTCTAGCTCTTCGTTGCCGAGTGCTACTAAGCAACTCGACTCACGTGTACAACTCTAAAATTGAAACTCGACTTTTTCTTTTGCAACTATTTTTATAAAGTAAAATAATAATTCTTATCATTAAAATTTCTACTATTGTTTTACAAATAAAATTACCCCTTTTCTGTTTAGAATTAAAATTCCAAACGTTTGAAATCTACTAAGAATTCCATTATCATTCTAGAATTTAATTTTAAACTATCTTACTCAAGTAACGATCCCTATACACTTACACAAACTGATGTGGAGTTTGCATTATTACTATTTACTTTCTATCATACAATATCGTATATCGTTTAACAAATGGTGATATTCAAAATCTGTTTTATGAAAGATATATATTTATCTAAAAGAATTATCCTGTGTATGAAATGATCAAAGGTTTTGATACACCGTTACAGAATCAAAACCAAATCTAACCATTTACAATTAACTCGAGTAAGATAAAGCGATTATTTACTTATATGTTCTTGAATATACATTTTGGGGTTGTATTTTTATCATTAAATCTGGTTTGATTCTAAGAAGAGACATTTTGTCAGGAAATTTTTCATCCTTTTTATATTATTGATAATATTCATTATTTAATGTTTTATATTATTGATTAATCAGCCGTATTACCAAGTACCGTTGAACCCTTTCAAGTCTATCTGTGTGGGTTTAGTTGTTGATTATATATGGATTTTATCGTCCCATGATAATAAAATCTATCTGTATTTGTTATGGCAAATATACATATTTTCTTGAAAGCAATTTTCTATTTCTAAATATATTATGGCCAAACTGGTGAATATTAGAATAAATTGTCATTGTTCTAAGTAAATAATATATGTGTAAAAATGGTAAATGATTTTATTACGAGCAAAATTTGTTCAAAAATTGTTCCGTTTATTCAGACTTCAAATCTCAAGTAAATTTTTGCCTTCACATAAAATGAAGATAAAAATGAAGATGATAATGAAAAACAAATAATTTGAATAATGATAAGTAAAATCACTCTAACAAAAATAAAGACAATCAATACGAAAACGTTCAGGATAAAAAGAATAAAATGAATAAAACTTGCTGCAGTACCTAGTGGACCGATGAGTGATTTGGACAATTCCTCTTATACCCAGGGATAAAAATAAACTAACTAATCAGAAAACAGAAATTGGTATGAACTTTATTGCATAATCTCCTCGACACAAGCTAAAATCTCCAGTTATGTTCTGATAATCTTGCTGACAGAAATAACTCTCTCTTCATGGACTTAACCTTTGGACATTGATTATTATTATCTTCATGATTACTACTATTTCTAATACTGCTGTTGATGCTGCTGATGACCTTGCCCTGGGACGAATTCTGCTGCTGACATTTTCTCATTCAACTATTTCCACACCTGAAATTTATATTCGCAATTGGACTCGTTTTTTTTTCTTTTCATTATAAAAAGTTTTTACTTTTCAAAATTTCTCAAAATTAGGACCATTTTTGTCCCCCAAAAATGGCTTCACATCCCACTAAGCTTAAACACTGTTTGAATTAATCTATTGTCACGGGGTGGATAAACATTAAAAACATATTTCATATTGGGTCAAATTTATACAAAAATAAAAATAAACCAAAAAAAATAAAGAGTGGAAACCTATTTTCTAGTATCCCGATATTGAACTTTAGAATCATTTGAATGTCATTTACTTACAGGAAAATGCCACTTCGAAAGGTATAAATTGCATATTCTTCTTTTCTAATATGAATAGAAATATTAAATCTTTTCGAAGGATAGTTCTATATGTACAACCATTTCATTCACATATACATTCACTGTGTTTGAATATGTGTGTGTGCGTGTCTATGCAGTGGAAGACAGAGAAAAAATAGAGAGACGGGGCGAGATAAAGAGAAAGAGATAGATGGCGATAAATAAAATGGTATGGTATTTAAAGTAAAGAAAGTTATAAATACATATATGTGTTCTTTAGTTATGAAGCACTCGCTTGGTTTGTTTCCTTTACTGTTCTATCGACAGAATAAAAAGAAAAAAGATTTTAAAAGTTCTAACTTTCTGACAAAGTCACACTTACACAACGCCGATTTATGTTATTGTTTATAATTTCAAACAGATAATAAGTATCTAATGTTTCTATGGAAAGAAGTTAATCGACTCTTTATTGAGTGGCCCATCCCCCCCCACTCCCTCAAAAAAAGAAACATAAAACCTGATTTAAATAAATGTTTTTGGTTTTCAATAGATTGCTGTAAAATAATAGCTGTTTATGAAACATCAATTTATTCTTGAAATTACCAGTAAAACCTTTAAAATACTCCGTAAATGGCATGGAATTGTAACAGTAATCATATTAGTCGTCAGGAACATATTGAGACTTTCACATAGATCTTACACAATAGCTCTTTACAATCGTTGGTCTAAAAACTAAATGACTGTCCTTATTTGCACCTTTCAAACATCACATACATGGATTTTCTGAAACCACATTCAGAATGTGTGGTCAGGCATCTTCCTCTTCCGTTGATATTGGTAGTTATTTCGGTGTTCCAAGTTTCAAGATATGCAAGATGAATAAACAAATCTTATGTTTATCCATTTTTAAGGCATTTATGTGTTTAATTTTATTTCATTTGCAAAAAATTAAACTATATTATAAAAATCAAAAATTGATTTGACTGCACCCTATTTTCTTACATCAGTATTATGTTAAAATGGATTCACAAAACTCAACGGCCATTATATTTGCAACAACTCTATTGCACGGTATTATAAAACGCACACATTATATTTACATTCTTAATTTCCTCTGCATTTTTAGAAAAAAAACACAGGATAAACGAGACAAATGTTCCGTATAAAAACATAAAGATAACAGCAATAATCTAAATACTTAAATTACTGAAACCAGAGATGAATATTGCTTTTTTATAATTTTTTTTTTTACTCCATTTGATTTTTATACACAGTCAAAGTATTACTAATTACAAAGACTGGTCGTAAAAATTCAGGCAAATAAAAAATAATTTGTTAATCACTATGAAACTGCCATGTGCAAGAAAATTATGTGGAATAATTTAAAATGGAAAATTACATTCATATGTTCAATTTTCAACGTTTAACTTAAAGGATTGGTGTAATAGCTTAAATGATACATCAACATTAATAACCATTTTTTTGTTGTTGCTGTTCTTTCGTGCTGTGACAATGTTGCAGAACAAATATTTTGCTTTCTGTAAACAATCTGAGAGAAATGCTGTTGTTAAACCATGTTGAACTAGTCTTCCTCTCACACACAGTGAAATACACAAGTGTACACGTGCACAGATTTATATAGTTCATTATAAGTGAATAAAACCGTTGTACACATAGTATTTTCTGTGAAAACATTTAGTGATTTTACTAGATTAGATAACAAAATTAAAACCTATTTTTACTTGTCTGATATTTTATAATATAAAATCCTATTCATTTCTTTTTGTTCAGTAAATTTTGGTTTTACCAAAACTTCATTGAAATATACGTAAGTCTTGAAAACATTAATTTTTTTCCCTTGACTTTGTCAACCTATTTTACATTTAAATAAACATTGAATTTTAGGAAATAAATTATTATATAATTAAATATTTTAAAATAGTTATATTGCTCTTTAACGTGAGCTTTTTCTCCTTGGTGTATCATCTAAAAACATGTGTCTCATAATAAATCGTATAGTAGGTTCTCTTTTTTAAATAAGCGAAGCCAACGGAAAGCAGAAAACAATGCCACTACATATACTGATTTAAACAAAATTATTTGATGAAATTACATGTTTAATAAGAGGGAGATAGATAGTTAGATAGATAGGTAGAGAGAGAGAGAGAGGGGGAGAGAGAGAGAGAGAGAGAGAGATTATATCAGATCAAATATCACCATTTTTAGCCAGCTCTCGTTCAGTGACAATATTGACAAGCCGGAGTCTGGGAACCTTTGCAATATGAAATGACTATTGGTAGAGTAAGATTTAAAAATATAAAAGCTTGGATTTTAGGTGAATATTTTTTTCTTTGTTCAAAACGATATATTTTCATAAATTTCAAACGATATTTAAAAAAAAAAACAAAAACGAATTATATATTTATTGAATAATATTTATTTAAGTATGGTTGTTGTGCATTCAATTTACATTAACACCTCTTATGAAGAGTCAGCAGATATTAATTTTTGTTTAATTTCATTTGCTTGGTTGCTGCGTATTTAAATTACGTAAACATAGCTTTTGAACAGTCAGATATTAATTTTGTCTAATTTCAGTTGAGTGTGCTGTTTGTGCACTTAATAAAAGCTTTTTACAACCAAACCAGACGATGTCACATGTAAAAATGATCCAGATGATTTAAAATTGATCATCTACGTTAAAACTATTCGGATTTGAACCGCCTTCTCCTACTTGAGGATATTTAATCATAAAGTCCTTTAAACTGTAATTAGTTAATCATATAAATAGTGCAAAATTGCAAAAATAATCATCGCCAGTGCATTATCTGGTACATCCTCTACTCTAGAATTAAATATGTGTTTCTATTCATTACACAAGGGTCTTCCTTTTTCTCATTTGTGTCATCTCAAGTGACGCAACTAGATAACATTAAATCAGCAGCATTCATTTTCTTTTAGTAATTTTACACTCTTTTTATTCATAAACAGTAGAACGCCTATATTTTGGAACTTTCATTAGATTGATCTTCTAATACTTTGGACTCATCCATTACCTTGGACTGAGTAAAAAATATAGATTTACTAATTGTTATTTAATTTAATATGTACCTACGTATAATTTCTCGTTATCAGTCGTTAGTACAACTGACATTGTGGATATAATTATAACATCGCAGAAAAGGCATGTTAAGAGAATAATGATTACCTAATCTTAAATGTAAATATATAAACTACTATACTTTCACTTCCTTTCGATTTAAATGTGAAATATTCTTTACATATATAGAAATAAATTCAGTCCTGTGCTGTATCTTTCCAATGAATATGTCATATTGTAAAAACTTTTTACTTAATATTGAACTTAGAAATCTTATGTCTATCATTTTAAAAATAAGCATCTATAATCAATTTAGCATTCAGCCATTAGTTTGATATCTTACACTACTTCCGACTTCTTCACGGTCCAAATTATTGGGATTTTCGTGTATATCATATTATTAAGATGTTTTAATTAATATTAAATTTATTCAGAGTCCGAACTATTTGAGTTCTACTGTATTTCAATCATATACTAACAACATCCATCGGGAAAATATTTGTTTTCAATGAGTCAAAATATTCAATGAAACAAGATTAATACATTAAATATAAAATGAAGGCAATATGTTATTTGTTGGGAAATCTTTTTTCTTGCAAGTAAATGAAAAAAAAAAAAAATTTAAATAAAAAATGTGTGGAAATAAAAAAGAAAAGACAAAAAAAGCAAGCAAGGAATAGAAATGTGTGAATAAACCCCGGTAGAAAAGACTTAATGGGGATAGCGGATGTTACTCAAGGCAATGCGGTGCAGAGTGTAATTTATTTCTCTTTTCTTTCTGTTACTGAGAAGGTGGTGTCTTTAAAAGTTGACATTTTACACCTTTAAGAACTGACGCAAGGTGAATTCAAATACGTTTTATTTTCCTTGTTTTCCTTCTTGTAAAGATATTTCAACAGAAAAAAACAAAAAAAAACTAAACTTTATTTAACGATGTCGGAAGTTTAGAGTATTTGTTGTGTTTCGTTTAACTTGTTTTTGCATTTTTTTATTGTGAGTGTTTCATTTTTCTTTTTAATTTTATTTTCTATATAGATCATTGTTCAAGAACAAACTGATTTCCTTTTTTTCTAGCGAGAAGACTGCGTGAGTCAGACACATTTATTGAGACTTTCATCATAGTTGCTACGTCGTTTTTAGTGGGGAGAGTGCAAGTTGCATAGGAATTATTTTCAATATTCAAATTCTAATTTATATGTTTTTCTTTTGTGCGATAACATTTTTTTTGTATTATTTATTTTCTTTGTACAAATGCATATCAACCATTCTCTATTGCGGGGAAGCCATTTTTATGCGTTCATTAAAATGGATACATACTTAATGTTGACGTTACAAAGAGGCATTTTAACCTAAAAGTATTTTCTCTGATCTCAATCGGTGTAAATATTTGTTAAATCTTATGTTATATGGTCTACGCTAATCTATTTGCATAAACAATATTGATTTTAGGCTACCTCGTTCATCGTCTCCTTATGATTATTAAAATATTTACTAAGTTGTTCGGAAAATTATGGCCGATTTTAAGTGGTATTTCTTGATTTTATTTTTTCTGTTTTTCTAATTTTTTCTGCATTTTCTTTATTTCATCTAGAGAATAGATATTATGATATTAAATTGTTGTAAAATAATGGCCGATTTTAGGTGGTATGTTTTTAATTTCGTTTTGAGAATGATTTTTTGTTTCTGTACTTCAGATAGAGAATAAACATTATAATAATAGTTTATTAGAATAATAATGGTCAGTTTTAGGGGGTATGTTTTAAATTAGTTTTACAAATGAAATATATTTCTGATGGAGAATAAACATTATTTATATATATATATATATAATTTCGCTCTCCATCTTGGATTGAGCACTTTACGACGATTTGTTTACATTTCTCACTGGTGAATAGTAGCATAATGCAAAGCTCACTTCCCTCGCCCTACGAAAAGTTAGAGCCCTTTAAAGCCGGTAGATTAGTTTACAAGTCGTCACCCAGCCAGATAGCGTAGAGGATAGAGGCTAGCGCTGCCACTCAAGACGGTGCGGTTTCGATCCTCGCTAGAGGAAGGCTGGTTTGCAGAGCTGTCCTGATGAGGAATTAAATTCCGAAACGGGTCCGTCGACAGATTGCAAAATTTAAATATATATATATATATATATATATATCTGTAAATATAGGCTTCGTAAAAACGAAAATTTATCGAGTCCGAATCCCAGTTGTTCAGTTAGCGCCTATATTTGTAAGAAACGTATAAGCTGTTCATTAAATAGTACATATTGTGTGATTAAAAAAAGCTACGTGTGGACGAAAAAAAAGCCTTTATAAAAAAATTTATTGTGCTTGGCATTAAATGGCCTGAAAAAGTTGATATGCCGTAAAATAAAACAAAGAGACAGACAAACAATAAAAGGAGTGGAAGATGAGAGCCTCTCTTTGTTGTTTTAGGCGAGATTTTTTTTTCTTTTTTAAACTTAGTAATTATTTTGTTTTTGTTTTCTGTTCTGTTACCGTTGTTGTTGTTGTTGTTGTTGTTGTTGTTGTTGTTGTCTTGGGGTTTTTTTTGTTTTTTTTGGGGGGGGCTTTTTTTTCTTTCTTTGTTTCCATTCTTGATATTGTTTTAAGTAGGGCAAATTTCCAAGGCCAAAATCGAGGAACAAAAGGAAAGTTGGCGAATAGAGAGACAGACAGACAGACAGGCGAGGAGAAAGAAAGAAAGAAAGAGAGGGGATGGGAGTGAGGGAGAAGGAGAGAAAGACAGACAGATAGACAGACAGAGTTTTGACATTGATTATAAGAGTCCTGTTCCTGATCCCAGGGAAGGAGAGATACACAGACAGACGTAGACAGGGAAAGAGACAGAGACACACAGAAACTTGGAAAAGGAGAGAAGGAACGGGAGAGAGTGAGAAAGAGAGAGTAGGTACGGAGACAGACTGATAGAGAGACAAGAGTATTAGTCTAAATATGAACGCAAGCAGAACGACGGGGATTCGAACTCGCGTATTACGATTTCGTAGCCTTATTGCCTGCCCACTGTCCCAAATGGACTTCCCCAGTAGCATTATTACATTCACTTTCAGCTGTCCTGGGCAGATGAGGCTTGTTAACTCGGGAGAGTAACTCATCTAAGTGAAGGGCAACACTGATTACAAAAGCTCAGGGATATAATGAGCACATAAAAATGGCCTTGTGACTAACGTGGGTTTGTCCTCGACCAAGTAAATATATCCCTAGTAGTATTATTAGTAGTGCAATAAAACACAAAGTAGTCTTAAAAGTAGTTGAAGTGGTTGTTGGTCGTTACCACAGATGACACAACTTTCTCTCTTCCTTCCTTCCTTCCTTCCTTATTCCCCCTCCCTCTCTCCCTCTGTCTGTCTGCCTGTCTATCTGTCTATCTCTCTCTCTCTCTCTCTCTTTCTCTCTCTCTCTCTCTCTCTCTCTCTCTCTCTCTCTCTC
>JAYKTE010161690.1:0-12882 GCA_036873565.1 Xipholeptos notoides | reverse complement strand
CCAGTTTTAACAAGTTCTTTTACTTTTCTAAGTTTAATCTTAACCATATTACTTTTCATGCTCGCATTTTTCTATTTTAAAAATAATGATTTACGCCTGCTTTTACTTTTAATTATTAAATAACTTATAAGTTATTTATATTTATTGATTAGAAATAGAGTAAAAATTAATGAATAAATAAAATATACAATAAAAATTAATTGATTTTTATTAAGAAAAAACAAACAAAAATACAAGCATTTTTTTATTTGTTTTACAAATATATCAAAGTATTTGTTTAGAATTATTGAATTGAATCATTATTCAAATTCTTAATTTCAAGGTAATTCATAAAATTTTGATTACGTTTTTGGAATCCCAAATCAAAGTATTTAGAAAATTAAATAAATATTCAAAACAGAAATATAGAAATATTTGTGATTTGTCGAAATTTATAAATCATATCTGACCTAGCAGTTTTAGCTTCTATTAAAACTCTACTTTAAATTTATAAATCATGTCTGACCTAGAAATTTTAGCTTATATTAGAAACTCTACTTTTACCCATTTCCCAGATATTAAGTTGTGAAGTTAGTATTATATTCAAAATATCTAGTCATGGTTTTTTTTCCATATCTTTATTCTTTTTTACAGGAACAGGAAAGACTTCTACTCTAGTGCGTTACACGAAAATGCGTCCTGGTTTGAAGTTTCTTCTAGTTGTTTTCAACAAGTAATTTTTTTTAAAATTTATATTATGAAAAGTTCTTAGTTTCTTTGGCAATGACCAAAGAAACTGTGGTCTTATGCATAAAACAAAACTGTAAAATGTTGCAGTTTTTGTTTATGCATATATGTGTGTACACAAATTATCCACATTATTTTATATGTTCATACTCATGATTTTACCAAGTTTTCAAGTAGATATTTGAACAAGATAATTTTTCAGTTTTCAACCCCACCCATAAAACAACTGAAAATAATCCCAGAAATTACTGAAAATATTTTTTACCCTTTATCTAATTAATAAAATATCTTAAGACCTGGAGTAATAACAATTTCAATTTATCAAATTTGTATATTTTATTTAATCAAGTTTTCATAAATGAAAAATTAGATGTCGAAATACACACTCAATGAAAAAAGGAAAATCAAAATTCTGAAAAACTCAGCGTAGTTTATTTAATTTTTCAGAAATATTTTTCTCACATCAAAGATAAAGCTGGGATTTTTTTAAATTCTATTCTAAAATTATTCTAGAATTACTTTCTTTATACACATAAAGACAAACTAATGACTTTTGTCTGTTATAGTTTGTTAACTTTTCAACATTTTACAAATAGAAAAAGTTCTGAAAAGTTTACATAGATTAGTCTTGATGTTCAGATTATTTATCTTATTATTCTCATCTTGTTCATTAACAGTCAAGATGAAAGTAGTGGTACAAATAATCTAATCAACAATTATTAATCCTTATCTTACAAATTCCAAAATGTAAATTTATTTTTACTTCTTTTATTATTTTTTATGGCAGCCAAGGTATCTTTTAGTTTCATGTTTGCTTGATCTTGATATGAATTTATTTTCAAACATTGCAGTGTTTTTACTGACTATACATCATTTCAGTGAATATAATACAAATATATAATGCTATTAATCTTTTTGCTTAGACTCTTTATATCATATTTAACTAAAACACATTAAATGTTGAAATATTTAATTTTACAAACAGTTGAATTTTTTTTTCTTTCAAAGAATTTAAAATTGGTATTTATCATCAATTGCTCAAATTTTATGAAAATCAAAAAATAAATGTTTAAATGGCAGTTGCTCCCCAATTACATTTTATAACATTAAAATAAAAATGCTACATTATAATTTCTATATGCCTAGAATATGTGTTATAACTAGTTTTAAGTAGTCATGTAGTAGTTAAATTAAACACACAAAAAACTATTTTTATACATCAAAACCTATTCCACTTTAATTATGAAAAGTGGATATGATTTAGTGACCCCTTATTTTTAAATTAATATATTAAGAATTGTTTTTAAATTCAGATCTGTTGCTGAACATGCTAAGACTGTTTTCCCTGTGAATGTCCATTGTACAACAGCTCATGGTTTGGCTTTTAAACATAAAGGATTCATGTAAGTAATACCAATTGTTTTTTGTAGATATTTTTTCTGATTGCTTTTTCAATTTTGGTAGCCGTCTTTGTACGCCAAATAAATAAGAAAATTATATTTCTGTTTTTTTGCATGTGTCCTTTTTTCTCAATGAGGTATAAATTAATGTAATTTGTTTTCCTGTCTCTATTTCAGTTATGCTAAACATGGCCAACTACATTTTAGGAACCTTAAAGTTTGTGACCTAGAGCATGCTCTCACCTGTGAAAATGATAACTATCATATCATTCATTGCCAGATTGTTATGTCTGTTTTAGAAAATTTCTTTGCTTCCAAAGATACTGAAATACAACTTCACCATGTACAAGCAGCAAAACATGCATGGAAAGGAGATGTGAGTTACTAGACTAACTTATATTTTTCAAGCCTTTAACATATTTATTTTCCTGAAGATAGTGGGTATTAACCTTTCCCACTTAGAAGAATGAATTTATGACATAGAATATTGTTGTTTATTTTTTAATAGTAGTTATTAGATTAAATTTGGGTTAAGATGTCATAGTTAGTCCATTATATTTACTATCTGATAATTCCTTCTTACAGTGTTGAATTAAGCCACAGCACATTTTTAAGGGAAATTTCAATTTTAAAAATACAAAAATTTTGTACTTGGATAATCAAATGAAAGTGATTTCAGGAGTAGGGGGTTAAATCAAGCATATTAACAACTGGATCAAGATGGGAATTTACTGAAAATTATTTCAAAATCATTTATTTCTATTATAGTCATTAGTTTTTAATGTTTATTTGATAAAAATCAATACAGAATATATCTTTTTGTGTGTTCATAATAAAGTTCATTTCTCCATAAACTTCTATGGCTTTTCAGATAGACCATTTATAAACATTCTTAAAATGTAAAAAATGATGATCCTTTGATTTAGATGAAAATTTAACTATAGGTAAATTTTCAGCCAGTTTTCATAATAAACAATTAAAGGATTCTGCAAACAAACAAACAAACTACAACTTAAATATATAGATGCACTGTCATAAAAGTTCTGCATTAAAGCAAAATTATATATTATTCATAAATTAAATTTTTAACATTTTATCTATTTCTAAAGATAGAAAATAATATTCTCAATATGAATTGTATGATTTTTGATACATCTATCTGCCATCTTTTTCTGGGAATTTCTTTGATTTTTTACTGTGTTAAGTCAAGTGAAGAAAGAAATCACTTGAAACAAAATATTTAATCTTTTGCAAATAAAATTAGTTATTGAATTTCTCCCTTTAAATTTCTGGAAGATAGTCAAATATTTTTATCACTATTAATATTAACAAAGGATTTTGACTCCCAAATATTTTAAAGGAATCAAAAACAACATTAGATTTGAAGAATGTCAATGAGAACTGTCACTTTTAACCTTTCATAATATTCAGCATGAATTTGGTTAACTCAACATACAAGACACTTTCTTAACCAACCTATCTGCAGGCTATTTGATTTAAATGTATTCAGTAGATTCTGATTCACAAATCTACTATTTCATGAATAGTAAAGACCTCTTTTTTTAAAATTACATTCCTTGTACGCTATAACCATGTCATGCAACAGCCCTATATTAATTCTAATGTCTTTTCAGTTTCATCGGTACACCTCAGATATTAGTAACAAGCATTGGCTTGAGGATGCTAAAACTTTTTGGCACCAGATGATTGACCTGAATAATAAAAATGTCAAGATGACTCATGATGGTTACTTGAAACTGTATCAAATGAGAAAGCCAAAACTCAATAAATATGATATAATATTAATTGATGAGGCCCAAGATTTGACTCCAGGTTAGTTCCCTTGGATAATTTTTTTTTCATCTCTTACTCTTTTTGAAATCTACTTGTTTTTCAATCTACGCTCCACACTTTTTCTCACTTTCTGTAACATTCTCTTCTACAGTGTAGAGTTTTTAAGGTATAAAGCCACCTGCGTTCAGCACTGGGTGAGTTATAGAGTTAAGAGAAGGCTGTTGTCACATGCTCAACAGATCAAAGATTTGATACAGATTGGAGGAGGTGTATGGTACCGACTCAAGATGTGGTATAGACTGTCACATGTGGTCATGTGTGTCCGTTTTATATTGGCTGAGACCAAGGGGACATAACTGGCTTCTCTACATACAGAAAAACAGTTTTTTTATGTTTTATTCTTTCCGTTTTCAGAGTTTTCCACAAAGCATTCAATGTTATTTTAGAATAGTGTCTATCCTTTCATTCTTCCTTCATGCTTTCTTTTTTCTATATTTTACCTTTTTCTTATACTATACTTTTCTTAGTTTTATCTCTATTCTCTGCATCTGCAAAGATTGATATGCAGTTAATCAAAAACAACATAAATTATATCTCTATTTTTTTTTTCACATCAGTTATTTTTACTTTGTTCTTTCTATTTTTTTTTTTATTAAATCTTTCTTTCCTTTTTCAGCCATTGCAGACATTTTACTTTCACAAAGTCAAGCAAAGATTCTTGTTGGTGATCCATTCCAGCAAATTTATTCATTTCGCGGAGCAGTCAATCTTCTTTCAGATATAAAGCCTACACACACTTTCTACTTAACCCAGGTATTACATACATTTTTAATTCACATATTACTCCTGCACTTTCCATTACCTTGTCAGTTGGGACCGTAACATAGCCTGACTGCACCTCTTCTGGGGTTAAAAACTCCCACCAAAAATATCACTTGTTTGCCATGGGTGGCAACCTGTGATGTCTGAGGACATGATCCTGGTGGATGAGCAGTTAATGACTATGTATTTAAAAGGCCATTGACAGCAACACTTCAATTTGACTTTTACTTAGAGTAGACAGGATGTCAGATAGATTTGATCCAATCAATTAAGTGGTCACATCAAATTTTATAGTAAAACTGTAATTCCTACTTTTACTCATATCCCACTATAATCACCCTTCAAAACATGATGGACAGCAGTGGCTAAGCTTTAATCAATTTAAAAGAAATGATTGCAGCATAGTTGTATGGAATCTGGAAATAACATCTTTTCAAACTTGATATCAATAACATTATTCAGTACTTTAACATATTTTGTTAAGCAAGACTAACTATAAATATAATTTTTCATAAGTTGATTTTCATTTTTATTCATTGAATGAAGAATATTTGATGAATTGATCTTTCAATATTGTTTATTAAATTCATTTTCATGCAATTACAGATTATTTAATCCTTTAATTATTAAATTTTTTGTTATTTAGTATAATCTTCAATAATAAAAATCAATGTTTAGGCTAATTTTTTATACTAATTTATTCACAAACTAGATAATTATTTAATTTTTTTTGTTTGTTTTACCTTATTTGTTTTTAATGAAATTATATTCCTTCTGCAATAATGACATTCTTATAACGCTGTTATATCTATAAAAAGCTTACAAATTGGAACAGAAACAAAGAAAATATAGTTCTCAGAACTTTTTTCAAAAAAAAGTAAAGTGTTATGTACTATTAGATGTAGCAGTTACTACTCTTTGTGTGTTTTGATTATTTTTTTAAAATCTAATTCCCAATTATTTTATATTTGTATTTTGCTTTTAGTCTTTCAGGTTTGGTCATGAAATAGCAACTGTTGCAAATTTATTATTGAATTATGACTGCAAAAGCAACATGATGTTAATTGGTAGTCCAAAGGAATGTAAGTAAATTCATAATTCTCTTCCTATTTATATATATATATATATTTGATGCTGTTGGATGCTTAAGGAGAGGAAATAAATAACAAATTTCATGATATTTCAAATTGAATGAACTTTCACTGTGACAGGCAACATGGTCGTATACAGAACGTATATCCGAAATTTGATTGATATTCGTCAAAAACAAACACCGGAAATGGGGAAAAGGTGGAAAACATAAAAAACGCTGAAAAAAGGCAGAAATATCGGCCAAATCGGAAAATGCATTTTGCCGTTCGATGTCTCGATCAAAATCTCAGAAATTGGTTGAGATTGTTTTGGAATAATTAGGGGTAGCATCTGAATTTACTCAGAAAATTTATTGCCGATCAATTGAAAAATGGGGTGTTTTTGGCAAAATGAGCCCTGACTTAATGTCTACGTACCAAATTAAAATTAACGTTTTTGAAAAAATTTGTTTTACAATCAATGTAGACCACGCTGAGCATCCGTGTGTGAAATTTCAACCAAATTGGTCGAATGCAACCAACAGATGCCAAAAATGGGGTGAAAAGGGGGTCCACAACGCTGATTTTTTTTCAAAGTGCTGACGTCATGTGAGAAAGAGTCGCATCGGAAAACGTAGATCTGAAGTTTGGTTGAATTTCATTAAAAACAAAGCGGGTGTGCAAAGAATGAGAAATGCTGGGTTAAAGGCAAAACTGCGAGTTTCATAGGGCAGAACACAGTTGACCCTAACCGAAATGGTCTGGTGGGTCCAGAATTAACTGCAGTCATAGTTTCTGAGTCTACAAAAGCCTGCAAAAAACCCCTAGAGATGCTATTCATCGAGACCATTTTATTAATAGGTAGGGATAAAATCTATTAATCTTTTTCCAAATTATTTAGACTTCTACTCTCATCTTCATTTTTATCTCAATAAGTCTGAATGAAATAATCTTATTTATTTTTTATTTTTGCAGCCACCATTGAAGGAAAAGACATTGGTCAAGTGACATACATTTCTCGTTCAAATTCTGTCCTCTTTAGAATGGCTGCATATGTTTGTTGTAGTCAAAAATCAAAAGTTAAAGTTTACTTTATGGGGGTGAGTCACATTAAATCTTTATAATTATAACTGAACTTACCAGTCGGACCTCGAAATCGTAGTACGCGAGTTCGAATCCCAGTTGTTCCGTTTGCGTTAATATTCATACTAATACTGTTGGGAAAGGTATGAATCCCCATATTCCCTCCAGCTATCGGTCAAATAGTCTAATTTGTGTCATTAAAAAAAACTGTGTGTACAAAAACTAACGTTTACCAAAAATGAATGTTCTCGGCATTAAATGACCTAAAATGGTTGATATGCCGTAAAACATCAAACAAACAAGAATCCTTAAATATAGTGCTCAAATCTTGATCAACTTATCCAAATGTCAAACAAGGATAAACTTACATGAGTTAAATCGATTCTGTCATCTTGAATCAAATAATGTCTGGGAATGTCGGCTTTTTAAGTTTCGCCAATCATACTTCCGCCATTTTCAGTCATTTTCAGCCATTTTGAAAAAAAAATTTCAGACGTTTTTGGGCTTTCCCAGCTGCAAGTTCAATGATGGAATTGTTTTGGTTTGTTTTTGTTTTTTTGTGTGCGGAAGCAGGGTTGCACGAGGAGGGGGTTAACAAACTCGAAGATATTCCTTTTTTTTTTCGTTAATTTTGTGTGTGTGTGTGTGTGTGCGTTAATTTTCATTCGTTTTGTTTTGGTGTCGTATATATTGCAAATATTTTTTTTTTTTGCTGTTCTTTTAGCGGTTTGAGTTTCGCAAATCTGAAATAATTTATAGAGAACAATTTATGCTTGGTTACGACTTAGATTAAAGATGATCAGTAGTCAAAGAGGCGGAAAAGGGGTAAGTAAAAATAGGAAATGAATGAATTAATGAATGAAAGAAAGGAAGGAAGGAAGGAAGGAAAGAAAGAAAGAAAGAAAGGAAGGAAGGAAAGAAAGAAAGAAAGGAAGGAAGGAAGGAAAGAAAGGAGGGAAGGAAGGAAGGAAGAAAGAAAGGAAGAAAGAAAGGAAGGAAAGAAGGAAGGAAAGAAAGAAAGAAAGAAAGGAAGGAAAGAAAGAAAGGAAGGAAAGAACGAAAGGAAGGAAGGAAAGAAAGAGAGAAAGAAAGAAGGAAGGAAAGAAAGAGAGAAAGAAAGAAAGAAGGAAGGAAAGAAAGGAAGGAAGGAAGGAAGGGAGGAAGAAAGAAATGAAGAAAGAAAGGAAGGAAAGAAGGAAGGAAAGAAAGAAAGTAAGAAAGGAAGGAAGGAAAGAAAGAAAGGAAGGAAAGAACGAAAGGAAGGAAGGAAGGAAAGAAAGAGAGAAAGAAAGAAGGAAGGAAAAAAGAAAGAAAAAAAAGGAAAAAAGGAAAGGAGGAAGATAATTGTGTGAAAAGATAGATGTATATAAACTGAGTCAGATAGAAATATGGATGAATAGATACTCAAATAAATAAATGAATAGATATAAAAAGAGTTGAGTTTGGGTTTGCTTATGTTTTACGACATATCAACCATTAACTCGGGAGAGTAACTCATCTAAGTGAAGGGGAACACTGATTACAAAGCCCAGGGATGAAAATGTTCTTGTGCCTAACTTGAGTTGGTGCTCCACCAAGTAAATATAATATCAACCATTTTAGGTCATTTAATGCCGAGAACAATCAGTTTTGGTAAACGTTATTTTTTGTGTACACTTATTTTTTTTTTATAACACTGTATGCATTATTTAACCCATAGCTAAAGGGAAAGTGGGGATTCCCACCTTTCCAAAGGGTATTAGTCTGAATATGATACATATGTATATATATATATATATATATATATATATATAGATAGATAGCCAGACCAAAAGACAGAAAGACAGATAGATATGAAGCAATTTAAAAAAAGTCTATTAACATTCAGAAAATGTCAGACAGAAAACAGATTGGTAAGTGGGCAAAATTCATAAAAAATGTCTCAACCGAAGTAAGCGTTCGAGAAGTTTCTACCATAACTTAAAAGCAAAGAAGCCTCATTAAATTTTTTCATACGGAAAAAATTCAACCTATCAACCTCTACCGGCGCTTGGTGAACATTGAAGAAGCTGTTGCAGCTGATGTCAGCACAGGTAAGACATGGGTCCTCTGGTGCAAGTGCATTTAGAATAGTAGTGAGTGTGTGTTTAAGGCATATCAACCATTTTAGGTCATTTAATGCCAAGAGCAATCATTTTTGGTAAACGTTAGTTTTTGGACACGCTTTTTTTTAATGGCACAAATTGCACTATTTGACCCATAGCTAGTGGGAATATAGGGATTCATACCTTTCCCAATAGTAAACTCCCGTTGTCATAGCCCTTCAATCTCGAATCACAGGGGATGTCGATTTGGGCCAATCGGTAGGCAGTCGGACCTAGGAATCGTAGGACGCGAGTTCGAAAATCAGTCGTTCCATTTGCGTTCATATTCCGACTAATACCCTTGGGAAAGGTAGGAATCCACCACATTCCCTCCAGCTATGGGTCAAATAGTGCATATTGTGTTATTAAAAAAATGTGTAACAAAAAAATAACGTTTACCAAAAATGATTGTTCTCAGCATTAAATGACCTAAAATGGTTGATATGCCGTAAAATACAAACAAACAAATCAAATCCCAGTGAAAACCACTACATTCACTTTCAGCTGTCCCGGGCAGAGGAGGCTCGTTAGCTCGGGAGAGTAACTCATCTAGGTGAATGTTAACACTGATTACAAAAGCCCGGGGATGAGCACATTAATAAATGGCCTTGTGTCAAACTTGGGTTGGTGCTCGACCAAGTAAATACCATAATTTAAAAAAATAATCTTTAATGTTTATTGTTTTGTTATAAAAATTTCGGTTTTCAAATTTAAATCAAAATAATTTCAAATAAATTATTTTTTTATTTTCAATTTTTTTAATATTTATTTACATTTTAATTTTTTGTTGTTAATTCGTGAGATTTAATTTAATTTTTCGTTTTTTTTTAATTTCTGAATTTGTTTTGTATTTAAAAGAAAAAGAAAAATTATTTATTTTCCCTAAATTTTTTTATCTTTCTTTATTTCAATGTTTTTTTTTAATTTAAATTATCATTTATTTTATATTTTAGTAATTTTTTGTTAATTAATTCTTCAAAGTTTTGTTATAAAAATTTCGGTTTAATTATTCTTATTATTTCATTTAAATTTTATTTTCAAATATTTTTTTATTTTTTTATATTTTTTTATTTACATTTTAATTTTTAATTTTTTAATTAGTGTTTTATTTTTATCTTTCGTTTTTTTACATTCTTAAGTTGTTTTCTATTTTTAAAAAAGAAAAACAATTTATTTTCTCTAAAAAAACTATCTTCCTTCCTTTTAATTAATTAATCAGATTTTTTGATTAGTTTTTAAAATTTAGGTTATCAAAAAATGGAAAAAAAATTAAGATTTTTTAAAAATTAAAAAAATTTAATAAATTTCATATTTTAATAATTTCAAAACTCCTTTAAAGTTTTTTTGTTATAAATATTTCGCTTTAAATTTCAATCCCAAATGATTTCAAATAAATTATAAGAAAAAAAATTAGAAAATTTAATTTATAATATTTATTTTTATTCTGACAAATATTAAAAAAAAATTGAGCATTAAAACTAAAATATGAAATTATAATAGAATTTATAAAAAATATTTAAAGAATATTTTGGAAATAAATTTTTCATTAAAGATTAAACAATTTAAGATATATTAAATGTTGAAAACTATGAATTTATGAAAATTATATCCCGACACAGTACAGAAAATAGGATTAATTTAAATAAATGTTATGCATTTAAAATCAGTTATGTGTGTGTGTATATATATATATGTGTGTGTGTGTGTGTGTGTGTGTAAGAAACTGTAATTTTAATTAAATAACATGAATTAATAATTTGCAAATTTGCATATAGATCTATTTAATTAAAATACTCTTTATACATTTACTGTACTGTCGGAATTTAAATTTTGGTTGAGTTTGAGTTGAGAGCACCCACCAACCCAAGTTAGGCACAAGGCCATTTTTATATGGGCTTTTGTAATCAATGTTACCCTTCACCTAGATGAGTTACTCTCCCGCGTTAACGAGCCTTTTCTTTCTTTACTTTCCTTTCTTTCTTTCTTTCCCTTTTCTTTCTTTATTTTACTTTATTTCTTTCTTTTTCTTTCCTTTTCTTTCTTTCCTTTTCTTTCTTTTTCTTTCCTTTCTTTATTTCCTTTTTTTCTTTCCTTTCCTTTTCTTTATTTCTTTTCCTCATCCTTTTTTTTCTCCTTTCTTTTCTTTCCTCTTTTCTATTTTCCTTTGAGGGAGAATTCCATTTGGCCCAGTGGTTAGGCTGTTGAACTTGGGAATCGTAGTACCCGAGTTCGAATCCCAGTTGTTCCATTTACGTTCATATTTGAATTAATTCCGTTGGGAAAGGTATGAATCACTGCATTCCCTTCAGCTATGGGTTAAATAGTGCACGTTGTGTTCTCAAAGAACTATGTGTGGAAAAAAGTATGTGTATCAAAATATCGTTGTTTTCAGCATTAAATGACCTAAAAAGGTTGACATGCCGTAAAACTCAAACATTTCTCCTTTTTTTTTTACTTTTTTTCTTTGGACTCTGGAATTGTATTACACGAGTTCAAATCCCAGTC
Organism: Xipholeptos notoides; assembly: GCA_036873565.1. Taxonomy (NCBI): domain Eukaryota; kingdom Metazoa; phylum Mollusca; class Cephalopoda; family Idiosepiidae; genus Xipholeptos; species Xipholeptos notoides. The sequence goes on along the minus strand of JAYKTE010161690.1, from coordinate 1,359 downwards.
AAAACCATCACATTCACTTTCAGAAGTGGTAAAAGCTTGAACTCTGGAATTTTATTACACGAGTTCAAATCCCAGTCAAAACCATTACATTCACTTTCAGAAGTGGTAAAAGCTTGAACTCTGGAATTGTATTACACGAGTTCAAATCCCAGTCAAAACCATTACATTCACTTTCAGAAGTGGTAAAAGCTTGGACTCTGGAATCTTATTACACAAGTTCAAATCCCAGTCAAAACCATTACATTCACTTTCAGAAGTGGTAAAAGCTTGGGCTTTGGAATCGTGGAGAGACAGAGATGGAGACAGAGAGACAGAGATGGAGACAGAAAGAGAGAGAGAGAGAATGAATTTGTTTCTTTCTCTCTCTGTTTCCTTCCCAATGTTAAGCGAAATAATTGAAATTTCTTTCTTTCTCTTTTTGTAAAAGCCTCATCACATGTTTGCAATCAGCTATTATTATGTACTCTCTTTACTCTCTCTCTCTTTACTCTCTCTCTCCTTATTATTATTATTTACTCTCTCTCTCTCTCTTTATTATTATTATTGTTATTAATAATAATAATCTATTATTTTTTCTCTCTCTCTCATTATTATTATTAATAATGATCTATTATTTACACACACTCTCTCTCTCTCTCTCTCTCTTTATTATTATTTACTCTCTCTCTCTCTCTCTTTATTATTATTATTGCCTGACAAGCCCATACAGTGAATGTTGGATGAATGGGTCATGAATGAGTCTAATTAAGGATAAGATCAATAGTTGTATGACCAGCCCATTGAGTAAATGTTGGTATTATGGTGAAAGTAGTATGAAGTGGTGAAGGATGAATGCGAATTATTATAAGAAGTGAATGGGTCATGAATGAGTCTAGTTGGGGATAAGAAGGATAGTGCAAGACCAGCCCAATTATTTTATAACTCCCCTTCCCCCTTCGGCCTTGTGCCAAATTGTGTATTTTCACAATAAATATTTTAAAAAAAATTAAAATCCACAAAACAAAGATGGAAGACATCACATGACTCAGCCAATTCTTTCTTTTTATATCAGATAATTAAACTTAGATTTTACAGCATTTTTTTGTTTTTTCAAATTCTTCAATAAAATGCACTATCATTCCAGCCAGTAGTGTGTGTATGTATGTCTGTGTGAGTGTGTGTGGGTGGGTGAGTGTGTGTATGTCTGTCTGTGCGTGTGTGTCTGTCTGTGTGTGGATCAGGGGAAAAATATTTCTGAAACTTTTCATCATCTTTTACTTGAATGTTCGTCCCCTGAATTCATGGATGACCACTGACATTTATATCACTTGGCTTAGTGTTTTCGTTTATGGCTGATAAGGCCAATATTTGCAAGAAAGC
>JAYKTE010161579.1:0-12882 GCA_036873565.1 Xipholeptos notoides | reverse complement strand
TCTTTTTCATTAAAAATTTATTTTTCAAATCTTTGTCAATGTCCGATCAAAAAAATATTGTATTGTTTTTATTAGATAAAAAAAATGTCGTTTTTCTTCAAAGTTTAATATTTTTTCTTTAAATTAAATCGGTTATAAAGTAGTAAATTTCACTCTAGATTATTTTTTATAAACGTTTAAATGCAAGTGGTCTAAAAATATCGATTTTCGTGCACACTACTAACTGACCACCCTTCTTGGTGTAACGTTGTTGCCGTAGGGGCTTGCAGTGCCGATGAACTTCGTGTGAAGTGAACGGAGCTCAAGCGACAGATGCAGAAGGACAGGGGGAGGGTCTTTCTTGCAAATATTGCCCTTGTCAGCCATAAACAGCGTGTCAAGGAAGCGAAGCTTAAGCGACAGGTGCGGAAGGACGGAGAAACCAAGCGCATCAGTGGGATAAGGCTTGATAATTTGTACATCTATTTATCGGACTGTTGTCCTCATCCTTATCATTGTTACCTTCACAATCCTCGGGATGAGGCTTGATAATTTTTACAACTATTTTTCGGACTGCTATCCTTATCTTTATCATTATATCTTCATAATCCTTGGGATGTGGCTTGATAATTTGTATAACTATTTTTCGGACTGCTGTCATCATCCTAGTCATTGCTATTTTCTTAATCCCTGGGATGGGGCTTGATAATTTGTACAACTATTTTTCGGACTGCTATCCTCATCTTTATCCTTATTATCTTCACAATCCTTGGGATGATGCTTGATATTTAGTACAATTATTTTTCGGGCTGCTGTCCTCATCCTTGCCATTGCTATTTTTTTACAACATTTTGGCCGATGAACGCTTCAGACGTCTTTAGATGATCGAACTCGTGAACCTTCTTGTCGTCATCATAAAACACAGAATTTCGAAGACGGCCGAATTGTTCATCGGCCGAAACGTTGTGGAAGATAACAATGACAATATAATAGGTGATGGTTTTATTAAAGCTTGAATTATAATAATTAAATTCTCACAAATGTACAACATCTGCGCTTCGGGAAAATAGATTGACCTGCAGCGGAGTATTGACATTCGTTGACTTTTTTCTCCTATTTTAAGTTCATATTCAGACTAATACCCTTGGGGAGGGTATGAATACCCACGTTCCCTCCAGCTATGGGTTAAATAGTACATACTGTGTTATTTAAAAAAAAACTAAATATGGACAAAAAATAACGTTTTACAAAAATGATCGTTCTAGGCATTAAATGACCGAAAATGGTTGATATGCCGTAAAAAACAAATACAATCAATAAACTCAAACCCCTATTTTAAGCGTAGGTCACGAAATGAAAAAAAACTAGAATGATATTAGGATTGTTTGATTGTGTTTTACGGCATATCAACCATCTTTTTAGGTTATATAATGCCGAGAACAATCATTTTTGGTAAACGTTATTTTTTGGTCTAAACGTAGTATAATATAATAGTGATATTAACCCATAACTGGAGAAAATGTGGGGATTCAAACTTTTCCCAAGGGTATTAGTCTGAATATGAACGTTAACAGTAGGGCTGGGATTCGAAGTCACGTACTACGATTCCAAAGTCCGATTTCCTACCCACTGGGCCAAATCGACTTCTCCTGATATTCGAACTTGCGTACTACGATTCCAAAGTCCGACTGCCTACCCACTGGGCCAAATCGACTTCTCCTGTTATTCGAACACGCGTACTACGATTCCGTAGTCCGACTGCTTACCCACTGGTTCAAATCGACTTCCCCGGTATTCGAACACGCGTACTACAATTCCGAAGTCCAATGCCTTCCCACTGGCTCAAATCGACTTCCCCTGGTATTCGAACACACTTACTTGTATTACTACTATTCCGAAGTCCGACTGCCTATCCACTGGGCCAAACAAACAAAAATTAAAAGCAGGGTAAAACCAAACCGCCTTACTTTACAACTATAATTTATATGGGAAAACAATAACATGTATCTAAGCAAAGCACTCACTTTCGATCCTAGACAGATAAAACCCTGCGTACCTCGGATCGGATCGTTTTTCCTTTGTATATTTTAAAAGAGGGTAGGGAGTTTAGTGGGGCTAGCAGTAAAACCCTTATGTTGTCTGCCATTATTTTTTGGAGTCGACCGCGGTGTAGTTGGGAGCATGTGATGATTTACCCAGGGCCTCCTTTTAACTAACTGTGAGCCGCACACGCTCGACCAACGTTCCGACACGCGACTACGGCTAGAGAGAGACAGACACCCCAGAACAAACAATCATTTTTTTTTGTTTATTTATTTATTTTTAATTCGTCACCCACTTCTGTTTGTTTTTTTCTTTTTTTCTCTTTTTTTAATTTTTTTTTCTTTTCTTTTTCTTTTTTTCTCTTTTTTTTTGTTCTTTCTCTTTTTTTCTCTTTTTTCTTTTTTTTTCTTTTTCTTCTTTTTTTCGTTTTTCCCTCTTTTTTTCTTCGTTTTTCCCTCTTTTTTTCTCTTTTTTTTTTTACTTCGTTTTTCCCTCTTTTTTTCTTTTTCTTCTTTTTTTCTTTTCTTTTTCTTTTTTTCTTTTTTTCTTTGTTTTTCCCTCTTTTTTTCTTTTTCTTCTTTTCTTTTTCTTTTTTCCCTCTTTTTTTCTTTTTTTCTTTTTCTTCTTTTTTTCGTTTTTCCCTCTTTTTTTCTTTTTCTTCTTTTTTTCTTTTCTTTTTCTTTTTTTTCTTTTCTTTTTTTCTTCGTTTTTCCCTATTTTTTTCTTTTTCTTCTTTTTTTCTTTCTTTTTTCTTTTCTTTTTCTTTTTTTCTTCATTTTTTTTCCATTGTAGCTTTAAAAACAAAACCCCTTCAGTTCTGATTGCGCCCTCGCTTGCACCTTACTAGAGTCTGTGCTCTGTGCCCATTTATATTTGCCAGGATGTGTTAGGCTCTGGGAGGGGGGAGCTTGGTTTTGTAGTTTGGGGAGAGATGAAGTTATTGTGTTGTATTTGGGTGACTACTCACCCACAGCGGAGACTTATCACGCTAATCATTCTGTATTATTATTATTATTATTATTATTATTATTATTATTATTATTAATTTTATTATTATTATTATTAATTTTATTATTATTATTATTATTAATTTTATTATTATTATTAATATTATTATTAATATTATTGATAATATTATTAATACTATTATTATTGTTGTTATAAACGCCATTATCATTTTTGTTATTTTGTTATTATCAATATTATTTTTATATTATTATTATTATTATCATTTTTATTATTAATAATGTCCTTATCATTTTTGTTATTATCAATACATTATCAATACATTATCATTATCATGATTATTATTATTATTATTATTATTATTATTATTAATATCATTATTATTATAAACACCATTATAATTGTTGTTATTATCATTATATTTAATATCATTTTTATATTATTATTATAATTTCTATTATTAATAATGTCATTATTATTTTTGCTATTACGGGCGCGAGTTCGAATCCCAGTCATTCCGTTTGCGTTCATATTCGGACTAATACCCTTGGGAAAGATATGAATCCCCACTTTCCCTAAAGCTATGGGTTAAATAGTGCATATTGTGCGATTCAAAGAACTAGGTGCGCACAAAAAAAGTAACGTTTACCAAAGATAATTGTTCTCGGCATTAAATGACCTAAAATGGTTGATATGCCGTAAAACACAAAAAAACTCAAACTCAAACTCTTATTATTCTTTTCCTTCGACTTATTGTCCTTATTCTTTTTTCTTCTCCTTCTTTTTTTCTTCTTCTTCTTCTTCTTCTTTTTTTTCTTCCTCTTCTTCGACTTATTGTCCTTATTCTTTTTCCTTCTCCTTCTTTTTATTCTTCTTCTTCTTCTCCTTCTTTTTCTTCTTCTTCTCATTCTTCTTCTTTTACTTCTACTTCCTTTCCTTCGACTTATTGACCTTATTCTTTTTCATTTTCCTTCTTCTTCTTCTTCTTCTTCTTCTTCTTCTCATTCTTCTTCTCATTTTTTCTTCTTCTTTTACTTCTACTTCCTTTCCTTCGACTTATTGACCTTATTCTTTTTCTTTTTCTTCTTCTTTTGCTTCTACTTCCTCTTCTTCGACTTATTGTCCTTATTCTTTTCTCTTCTTCTTCTCCTTCTTTTTCCTCTTCTCATTCTCCTTTTTTTTTCTTCTTCTTTTTCTTCTTTTGCTTCTTCTTCGACTGATTTTTCTTATTCCTTTTTTTATTTTCTTCGATTTTATTTGAATATTTACATTTATTTTATTATTTCAATAATTATTTTTCAAGTTGTTTTAATCTTGTTAAAACCCAGGCCTGGCCTGTTCAGAGACTCCAACAAAATGATATTCAAGTGACACTGACACGCCGTAAGCAAAATAAAGAAAAAAAAATAAAGGAAAAAACAAAAAAAAACCAAGATGGAAACAAAAAAGGGACAAAAAAGAAACAATAATCCAATAAACAAAACAAGTAAAAACATCCAATATATTAACTAAACATGGATGATGTAAAAAAACAAAAAAACGTTTCCCTCATCATATAGAGAGAAAACAATGTCAACTATTATAATACTGTTGGGGGAAGTCCAGTGTATAGACAGTCGGACTTTGGAATCATAGTGCGCGAGTTCGAATCCTAGTTGTTCTGTTTGTGATCATATTCGCACTAATACTCTTGGGAAAGGTATGCATCCCCGTATTCCCCGGGTTAAATTGTGCAAATTTTGTTATTAAAAAACTTAAGTGTGGACAAAATTAACGTTTACCAATAGTGGTTGTTGTCGGCATTAAATGACCTTAAATGGTTGATATGACGTTAAACGCAAACAAACAAACAAACAAACAATTATCGCTACTGTCATATATGGTGACAACTGCCCCTTCTTTACAGGAGAAGTCGAGCCCCTTCGACGTGTCAGAATGCGAATATGTCCGCATGTTTTTAAAGTAACAAGTTCTGCTGTTGTTATAATCGTAAATTTTTATCATTATAAATTCTAATGCATTTTTACGTTTTTAAAATTGATAAGTCCCCCAGTTTTTATAGTTGTTAACTAGCAGAACCCGAGTAAATTCCACTGTAATTTATTACTTAGACCCCACATAAACATTAACCTTCTCAACATCACATAAGAAAACTTCCTTCAATATAAAAATCAGGGGTTCATTAGAACCCGTGTAAATTCCACGGTAGTTGATAACTTCAACCCCATATAAACATTAACCTTCACATCATATAAGAAAACAATGAGAACTTCATTCAATATAAAAATCAGTGGTTCATTAGAACCCGTGTAAATTTTTTTTTCTAATTCTAGTGTTTATTGGACGAAGTGAAGCAGAAGAAAGAATTCTTAGAGAGAATCCAAAATCTTGGAGAAAAAGCCAGTCAAAGAAGCAACGACCCAAGAATTTCTCACAGACTTTTGAAACTCTCATCCCAATACCATTCTTTGAATACAAACCTCAAGGTACTTTTTGGATTGGAACTTTATTTTGTAATACTTGGAGAAGGGAGGGGAAATACTTGGAGGGAGGGGAAATACTTGGAGGGAGGGGAATACATTGATGAGGAAGGAGGAATACTTGGAGGAGGGAGGTGGAATGCATGGAGGATGGAGGTGGAATACTTGGAGTGAATACATTGGTGAGGGCGGGGGAATACTTGGAGGAGGGAGGGGGAATACTTGGGTGATGAAGTTGTAATATATGAATGATAAAGGTGTAATACATGGATGACAGAAGTGTAATACATGGATGATAATATCATAATGTGTCTTGTTTGCTTGTTTTTTTTGTCTTATTCTTCGTTTTTTTTATTTTTGTTATGTTGTTACTCTGAACGCCTCGATTCATACCTTTTTAAAGGGTTGTTACTAGTGTTGGGACGATTCCTAAATTTTGTCCGATTCCAGGAAAATGTTGATTAACGATTCCGATTATCAATTAACTTAAAATTTCAAGAGAATCGTAATGAAAGAATCATAAATCTAAGGTATTTATTTAACTATGCGATTCCGATTCCCGTCAAATACACGATTAACGATTCCGATTCTAAGGAATCGTCCATTAACTAATTGTTACCCTGAACGCCTCATCTAAAAATAAAACAGATTAATAATAATAATATTTAAGATTTATTTTTCTCTCTTTGTGAATTCCTTCCAACAGAACAACATTCTGAAACTGAAAGAAAACCTCGAAGAACAGCAAGTCTTTGATTCCAATTACAAATCGGTTCTGAATTGGATTCAGGATTGTGAAGAACAACTTTCTACTCTCACCAATTCTAGGGACGGACTTTCTGTTCAAGATAAACTGAAGACTCTTAACGTAAGTTGTAGATTTATTAGACAGACTACAATCCTCATCTTTATAGTTGTTAAATTTATAAACCTTGAAATGAGGCTTGATAGTTTCTATATTATGTAGACTATATTCCTCATCTTTATATTTGTTCAATTTACTATCCTTGAGATGAGGCTTGATAATTTGGATATTTATTATGTAGACTATAGTCCTCATCTTTATATTTGTTAAATTTACTATCCTTGAGATGAGGCTTGATAATTTTTATATTTATTATGTAAAATATAGTCCTCATCTTTATATTTGTTAAATGTACAATCCTTGAGATGAGGCTTGATAATTTGTATATTTATTAATATTATTTTTGAATATACCAGGGTTGTTCCAAAAGTAATGTCTCCTATTTGTTTTCACTCTCTCTTTCTGCCTTCTTCCCCTTCCCCCTTCTCTCCCCCTCCCTCCCTTCTCTCCCTCCTTCTCCCCCTCTCTTTCTCTCAATTCAATCTCAACTATGTCATTTACACAGGTCCCTTTCTTGCAACATATAGCTTTTGCATAACCCTGTATAATGAAGTAGACCTTTCCTCCTCAAAAACAGAATTGAAATGCCATAAATCAATGAATTAAAACAATCTCAATCCTCCACAATACTCTCTCTCTCTCCCTTCAAACCCATCTTGACCCACCAAAAACTCAAGAATATCTATAACATTATGACAACCCAAAAAAAAAAAACTTTCTTGGCCTTAAAGGACCACACATCAGTTGATAGGTCAATAAACGGAACAATCAAATCATTGGAACCACAAGTGTTTTGTATCATAAATACCTTCTCCAATGGAACCCTGTTTTTTTGGGGTTTTTTTTTTTTTTAGACACAAACTGTAATTTCATCAGAAAAAGTTTGTTTTATGGCATATCAACCATTTTAGGTCATTTAATGCAGCGAACAATCATTTTTGGTAAACGTTAGTTTTTTGTCCACACTTAGTGTCATTCAAAAACCTATGGGCATTATTTAACCCATAGCTGGAGGAAATGTTGGGATTCATATCTTTCCCAAGGGTATTAGTATTATGACATAGCGGGGAGCCCGCGTGCATTATTTTATACGCTGCACATTTCTATGCACTTCGACAATTTTGGCCGTGTCGTCTAGTGAGTGCGATCGCTCTACCTGTTCGCCTCAGAGTCCAATAGTGCGCATGCATGCACTGGAGTTAAAATGCATGCAAAAAACAAACAAAACAGTGGTTAAATGCAACGATGTTGGTTTATTGCTGGCTGCACGCTTGTGGAGAGAGATGGCAATTGTTTTTGTCCCAAGTGTTGGACTTTATAATTCATTTCTGGTTTAACCCAGGCCAACTGGGCCTGGGTGGCCCTGTGGCCCCGGGCTGGGAGCGACAGGCTAACAACCCCTGTGAAATTCAAAATTGAAGTTTTCTTTAACTTTCTGCTACAACTCGTTTTATAATTTCTGGCGGATTTCAAGATCACGCCCCTAATTTTAATATTTAAATAAGGTTTCCTCCCCCAAAACTGGGACCCAATTTGACACTAAGCAGACCCGTCAGGGGTGGCACCAATGACCACTTAACTTTGGCCAAAAGCACTTGTCTGTGCTGGGACCACCCAAATTTCCCAGCCAAAATCCACTCAGTGATAATAATAATAATGGTGGATTTCCTTATTCTATTGGATTTTACATGTAATACCTATTTCTAGTTAACATTAAACTCTTTTTAAATTATACTAATTAATTAGGAATTTCCTGACATTGCTACCTGGCCCCTTTATGTGTATTTCTATGTATGGAAACCAACAAACTTTACCAAACTCTAAGTAACATATATTCACTAAATATTACCATTAACCCCACCTACTTTTTCATGTACAATGTTACAAAAAGAAATAATGGAACGTAGATGAAAAATAATTGAATAAGAATGCCAAGTAAATAAAATAAATTATGTAATAAGAATTTTTGGATGACAATTGCATAGTGATTCTTTTTAGTCATTCTGAATTTATTTTTAATATTTAGATTTTAACCTGTTATCTTTTTAGTTGTAACTCTTGACTGTAAGTCATGCACATGCATAAGTGATAGTATGTCTATAAGTGAATTCTATAGCAATAAATGGTTGTTTATTTTTGATTTATCAAGAAATCCAGAGGATAGTCAGCCAAAATCTCAGAGAGATGGAACTGGTGTCAGCAGAACTTCCTACTGTTCAGAGGTTTGTAGATCACTTATCTATAGACATTTAATTTTCATAATCCCTTTAAATCCTTTTAGCTTTTTTAATTGAAGCATGATCCATCTACACTTTCATTGGTCAATCAAGAATATTAGAAAAATACTCTGACACTGGCCACATAATCATTACGACAAGTACAATGGTACACAAAAAGTCATGCATTAAATATTCACCAATGCACAGACGATCAGGCACAAAAACCAATACGTAAGTGCATATGATCTTGAAACCATATTCATTTGGCAAAATAGATACACAATGAACTGAACAAAAATCAAGACAAATAACTAATCACAAGAAATAAATAATTGGTTCATAACCTATTTTCTTTTTTATAATTGCTGTTTGGAACTTTCAAGAATTGTGGCATCATCATGATCATGTGACAATCATTCATGAATTGTGCCGAAGATTCTAGATTCAAATTGTCAGCTGATTTTTCAAACCTTGATAATCCTTATTGCTGAATTATCTTTTATAGTTTGGTATACATAAGCATTTAAACCCAGCACTACAGGTGCTCAACAAAAAGTTTGTGACACTTTTATTTTTTTAGTAGGTTTTCCATGCCCTTAGTGAATTGGTCATTTAATACCAGAAAACCTACTTTTCTCACTATCACGTTACATGTTAACAATAGCTTGTTTCTTTCCATTTATCAAATAATTTTATAGATTCTATAAATGAAACAAAATGAACTTTTGGTTTATTTTTCTGATAAATTTTCACTATTTGGTACTAAGCAAAGAGAAGGTATTTTGTAGATGCAAACTATGTTCCTCATCTTTGTATTTGTTAAATTCACTATGTTTCAGCCAGTTTACTCTTGGGCCTTCTTCAGGTTTTCAGTTGATAGTCAGAATCAAAACTGCATTCTGATGTTTTTTGAGCTGTCAAAATAATTTCTTTAATTTTCAAACTGAAAGTGTGCATTTCCATTAAAAAAAACATTCAACCTGAGGAACATGCTAAGTTCTAAAAGGTGAAGAATGTACGCAATTGTTCTTAAATGAAGAATCTAGAACACTCACTTCCATGCTTGGATTCCACAAGATCTAATAGTATGAATCACCAAACTTCCTTTCATAATTAATATCATTTTTTAAATAACTTTATGCCATAGTATAAGTTAAACTAATATAATCATTATACAGTGCTCTATTATGCAAAATTCCATAACTATGTTACAAGAAATAAAAACTTCCTACAAACAAAATTTTACTAACAATATTATGATATATCAAGAATTTTTAAATAGTACAGCTTGTTGCGAAGACTATAGATGATATTTCTGTCCATTTCTCAGCAATGTTATAAACTTACTTATTTAAATAAAATAATCAATTGCAAGATATATCACTTCTCTACATGTATTCTTGTGCCACTGGTCACCACTGCTTGTTTTCAGATAGTGTTATCCTGGATGGATATAAAAGCAGTTGTTCATTTCCTTTTTTTATCAGACTAGCATATAGACAGAATCTTACAAAGAACAAATTAATATTCTGCTTCTCTTGTCTAATTTATGAATTTCTCCTATTGAATGAATATCAACCCTTTGAACACTAAAAGGACAATATATCGGCCTTGGTGACAAGTGAAAAAGATGATACAGCTGATATTTCGGACCACAGTGGTCTTCTTATAGAATGGCTCTGATTGGTAAACTGTTTATTTTGCCAAATACTTATCGTCTTTTTCACTAGTTACAACTTTTTTACATCAGGGTCCAAAGGGTTAAAAGTGTGATGGTTGGACAAATGGGGAGACAAACAGATTTATAATAGGAATAATATGTTTTTTTTGCATTTTTTTTATGTAGGGTGGACCAACAACTGCTGAAAGTGATACTCCTGTCCATCGTTCAAGTCGGCAAAGCTATGGCCAATCGGACAATGATGCCAGCCACACCCCTAGGCACCACAGATCGAGCTGGCAGAGCTGTGCTGTGGCTGACAGTCCCAATGCTGGTTCCTATACACCTGCCCATTCAGCAAGACGGAGCTATGCACATCATGATGATAGTGATTATGGAAGCTATACACCTGTGCACCGATCGAGACAAAGTTATTCCCGTGGGGACCGGAGTGACCACAGTGGTGACTATCACACACCTTCACATCGATCACACCACAGAGAGGGACGGAGTGGTAGTTCACATTCTCATCGCTCAAGGCACAGCTCCCACGTGGACCGAGAATCCCATTCCTCCAGGTCAAGGCATAGCCGTTACCATGATGAGAATGATCCCAGTCGTTTAAAGCCAAGCCGTGATACAAAATTGACTGTGGTTTTTCATGAAGGACAAACTAATGATATGGCGACTGAGCTTTGATCACAATGAAAATAATATGCAAAGGATTTTTAAAGAAAAAAGATTCAAATTAAAAAAAATGTTCATGTTTTATTGATTGAAAAAGCAAACAAATGAAATAAGATATTTATTAAAAAGTGTGAAATGTTTCAAATTCTTGCTATTCTTGTTCACTTGTGAAACTTATTGAAATAAATTCAAAAACGAGTGGCAGAACAAATAATTATAACAAGGATAAATGATATACGTTATAGAATGGATGCAGCACAACTACAACCAGTATGAAAGTTAAAAAATCAAAAAACCCTGAAGATTTGTCCTGAAATTATGCACTGTTGATACTCATATGGTTATCTCTATTATGTTGTTTGTAAATAAAAAAGATTTTAAAGGTGCAGTTTATAATGAGTTTGGCAAGTGAATAAAAATGGCAATACATACTTGAAATTTTTCTCTAATTTTAATAGATATTATTTATTGAAATTGAAAAGTATCTTTTAATGCATACCAATTGAATCAAGTCTTTTCATGAAATAAGATCAAAATATTATTTGGTGCTATGTGAAAAAAAAATTCAATTTAAAGTTAGAATTTGCACTTATTGTATATACTTCATCATAATTTCACTAAATAAGGTTTGGTTTATTTTGTTTTATGGCATGTTAACTTGAATGTTGAAAGATTGTGGTAAATACTAAATCAAACACCACTGAACTAGTATTAAATTCCAAATAATAAATAATAACTAGGGCTGTGACAATATGCTTATATAAAATATATTGTCACAATCCTAGTTATTGGACTGTGACAAGAATATTTATTAATAAAAGTATATTGTCACAGCCCTACTAATAACCACAGAATTAAGAGAAATGGTAAAATTACAAATTAGTCAAGTAACAACAATAATATTCTGTAATAAAAGCATATTGTCACAGCCCTAATAATAACATATTATTGATAGTAACCAAACAGAATAAAAGTAAATTTTAATAAGAATAAATATAAAATATAAAGTAATTGGTAAAAGAGCTATCTATCCATCTGTTCAAAGTCTATCAAATTGAATAGATATTTCAGATAGTTTATTTTTATCATTATGTTACAATGACATATCACATATAATATAAGAAGTGTTGTTTTTTGTATGCACAGTTGAATGTATCTCAAACAACATTTGAAAAAGATCTACTTTTGGTGTTTAGTTGTCAAACTTTAAAAATTATAGCCTTTTAGGTTTAATGGTAAAGGCATTATTTAAATTTTACTAACAGTTTTAATAAGCATAATTAGGACACAAAATGAAATACAAGTTTCTTATTAACTCTTTTTTTGTTAAAATTAATATCTGATTGGGATTGGAAATCTGGACAGATAAATAAACATCTTGCAAACTATTCAATTTTTTAGCTGAACCAAAAATTTTTTGATGGTGTGATATATATTTTATATATTTGGTCTCTGCTAACAAAATCAAAGATGAGATTGGACTAGTTTAAATAAGTTTGTATGTTAGGTATAGGTCAGGGTTTCCCAAACTTTTTCAGGGTTGCTCCCCCTTGGCTTCTAAAAAAGACTGCTAGCACCCCTACCCTATGAACATATGTAAGCTTTTTTCAAAGGGAAAACGACAATATTATAAACAAAGTATATATTTAAAAACAATGATATAGTACACAAGCTCGACTTTGTCCGCTTGTAGTCATTTTATTTGATCTTGACAATAATTCCGCAATTGTGGGGGGGGTTAGGCTCCTTGGGGGCTGCAAGGCCCTGGAATGTCGTAAGGCTTTTATTGGCTTTGCAGATATATTGTAATGAAAAAAAAAAAGGATTAATTTGAAATAATTATCATATTTGTATGTTGATGTTCTCTCGCTATCAAATATTTATATATATATATATATATATATACTTCGTATATTTAGGCAGAATATCATTATTCAGACAAGTTTCATTAAAAAGAATTTTAATTTTCCTTTTCAATATTTT
>JAYKTE010161468.1:0-12883 GCA_036873565.1 Xipholeptos notoides | reverse complement strand
GAGATATATATATATATATATATATATTGATAGATAGATAGATAGTTCTACCGAGATCTAAATAGTTTTATAATGATAAACATCATCCAGACGCAAAAAAAAACACGATATAAATATCAAATTACAAAACATTAAACTGTGTAAAACGTTAATGGAATCTATTTTGACACAATGGGATGAAATGAAAACGCTTGTTCATGTAGCCCAATAGTGAATAATCTACATGCTTAATTCTGTGTATCGGGTTCCTAAGTCTGTCTTATGGGACAGTCGGAATTATGATTTTGGATTAACTTCTCAAATCGGAACACGTCAGAATCAAAACTTCCCCAAATTTAGATCCATCCTCAAAGCTAAACTTTTTAAATGACACAATTATGTCTCTTTTCTTTCCTTAGAAGAATAGCACCCTGCAAATTCGAACATCATTGTTTCAACTTCATTGAATTTACACTTTTAACTATAAAATCTTCTCAGTTTAAAAATCAGAACGCATAACCAATGACCCAACGAACTAGCAAACTAACCAACCAACCAACCAACCAACCGAGCAAACAAACTGGCAACCAATCAATAAAGAAAGTAACTAACCAACCAATCATCTATCCTTCCATCTATCCATAAATCAACCCATCCAACCAACTAACCAAACAACCACACAGCTAACCAACCAACCAACCAACCAACCAACCAACCAACCAACCAACCTAACAACCATCCAACCAATCAATCAAGAAAGTAACTAACCAACTTGCCAACCAATCATCTATCTTTCCATCCATCCATCTATCCATCCATCCATCCAACGAACCAATCACACAACCAGATTGCCAACAATTTTTATCGTGTAGAGTAGACATTTGCATTAACATTGGAAGAAAGAAAAAAACAAGAAAACTTAAACGATTAGAAAAAGATTCGCGTCATGCAACGCATGGCGTCTATTTTGTGTCGTGAAAAAACGATGAACCACAAAAGCCGAAAGTTGGGTGTTGAAACGCCAAAATGAAAGAAAAAAAGTAAAATCAAGATTGTCGGAGAATGAATTCCAATTTGAACAGAAATGAAAGATAAGGTCACTAAGAAACTTTTCTTTTGTATTACGTTATATTATTATATGCTTTTTGTAACATGTGATCGTCTTCTTTTTACCTCATATTATATCAAATGAGAATATATACTGTTTGTGATGTGTCATCTTTTTACGTTATATTAGAGACTAAGAGAGAAAGAAATGTGCTTATTAATTCCAAATGACGTGAGGAATTTCAATTTTTACATTTTCAAACTATTTCAAGACTATTTAAAATAGTCTACCATCTCATTCACGAGGGTTGTTCTAAAAGTAATGACACCTATTCTTTTAAAAGTTATTTTGAAAAGTTTAAAAGTTTCAAGGACGGGAGTGGTACCATTAAAACGACCACTGTATGTTGATTGTTTCAACTTTTTCTGCATGAAGGAATTCAATGACGCATCCCTGCTACTGACAGGTTGTTTCTTAGAATTTCACACCGTCAAGATCTGCAACAGAAATGAAATTTTCAGGTCATGACTGCATAGATTCAGTCATCATAACAATGCAATTCGCAATCCTCACTGACCTATTCGGACGGAATAAGAAAAATAAGAAAATAGAAGGCATTAATTTTGAAACGGCCCTCGTATTACACTAGTAAGGTTACAGTTGCAACTGTGGAAGTTCAGTGCCAGTCGATATTTGTTCCTTTTTTTACATTATCATATGTCTAGGCTGTAATAAGAATAATATTAGAATATGATGATAAAATCACAGTGGTGGTTGAGAGAGAAACGCCTAATGTTTGGACGGGACAACATAAGTGTTAGTATCGGATAAAAACCGGTGAAATGAAAGTACCATATAAACATTAAAGAAGCAAAGAATGAGTCTCTTATTTTAAATTGTTGCAAATTCTAATTGACTATTATGGAGTAACACTTTCACTTTGCATGTAGGAATAATGAATTTCAAAAAATAGGTTCAATAATGAAAAACAGTTTTAGGAACTTATTTTAAATGTGTGTTTCTTTGTTACCGATTCAATTTGAATTTAAACTTATGAATCATACATTTAGGAGATTGTATAGCTAGAGACATTATATTTAAGAAAAAAATTAATATAATAATAGTAAAGGCATTTTTTTTTCTTTACTAATTCTTAACCGGCTGTTGTCCTCATATTCATATTTGTTGTTTCACCACTTTTCGGCCAACTCATCCTCTGGCCTTCTTCAGATGATTAACCGTGACTGGATAGGAATGCTCAGTCTTATAACTGCATTCCCAGTAATTATTGCCTTCCATAGTTGTCCCACTGCGTTTTGGCCAACTAATCTTCTGGCCTGATTGGGTAGGATTTAAACCACTATCTTCAGACAATATTCACCTGGGACCATTGAGACTCAATCCACTGCGCCAGGAATACACAGATTATGAAGCCACATATCATAGGATTTCCAAAAAGATTCAATAGATGTTTTTTGATCAAATGTTTTTCTTTTGTCATACTAGTTTATTTTATTGGGCTGCAAATCCAACTTTACAGTAAAATGCTTGGCGGCATATCGACTTTCTAAGAAAAAGGTTATGGATAAAAGTTTTTAACAAATACCAATTTTTGTAAAAATCGTTTCGAAAAGAATGAAATTTCCAGCGAAACTAGTTACGTATTTCTTAATTATTGATACAGAGCTTGATAATTAGTGTTTCGAGTTTTTAAACTGTTGTCACCATCCTCATCGATAGTTTCTCAATGTCAGAACCCTTGAGATAAGACTTTATAATCTGTTTCGATTTTTCGGACTATTGCTTCCTTCTTCCTGGTTACCTTCTCAAGGTCAGAATACTTGATAGTAGGTTTGTTAATTAGTGTTCGAGTCTTTGGACTGTTGTCCTAGTCTTTATTGCTATCATCCCAATGTCAGAATCTTTGATACTAAGCTTGATAATTAGTGTTTCGAGTTGTTGGACTGTTGTCCTAATCTTCATTGTTAGTTTCTCGACATCAGAACAAAACCAGACTTTTCTACAAATTAATTTGATTCAAAAGTAAATACTTCAAGAAGGGTTGATAAGCCCAGCAACCAAGATTTCATTAACCTACAAGGTATATGCGCTAGTTTAAAAAACGTGGCAACCAAGAAAATTGATTATTACGTCAACAAAGCATCTTGGTCGGTTTTATAGAAGTAGTGAGAAATAATCTAAAGTCGTTCTGTTTCTTGTTATTTCTTTGTGTGACCCAAAGAAAGTTACAGTTTGATTTAGGCAATTTTTCTTTCTCTCCTTTGTTCTTTATTAATAGGAGCAGACACTTGAGACGTTTTGTACGCCTAGTGAAAAAAGAAATAAAAGAAGAAGCAGAAGAAAAACTAGAAAAAGAATAATGATATGAAGAAATAAATACAACAATGATAATAGAAAAAAAAACGCAAATAAACTCAAATCACATCAAATCATTTGCGAATTAAAAAAAATCCCAGATAAAATGAAATAAAAAAGAATAATGAAAATAAAAAAGAAGAAATGAAAAAAATCTATAATCTAGAAAAGGAAAGTAGAAAATGGCGGGCGATTATTTATTCGGGAATATTCGTGAATTTCCGGAAATAGACGTTAAGAAAATACATTTGAAAATCGAAAGCAGACGACAATGACGCAAAATATTAAAATATAAAAAACAAATAAAACATTTTATTGAAAAAAAAAAACGAATACTCAGATTTTTTAAGAAAATTGTCTAATCAAAAAGATTTTTTTTCTTTTCTCATTTTTTGAAAAAAGTGAATAGAAGTACATTTACAAAATTAAGGACAAGTGGACGACTAAGACAAAATGAAAAAAAAAAAGAAAAACGCTGTAGTTTTGCAGAGATTAAGATGAAAAAGCAAAAAAAAATGTATGAGAAGAGAGGCGAGTAAAATGAAGGGAATATCATAAAGAGAAAATTAACAGAAAAAAAATCATGTCAATAAAAATATTTTTTGAGAAAAACAAAATAAAAAAGAAACAAGGAAAATATAAAAAAGAAACAAGAACTAATGTGTGCGTGTTTGTACAAGCGTCCGTGTGTGTGTTAGCGTGTGTGTATGTGCGCGTGTACATATGTGAGAGAGGAAGAGAAAGAAATGAAAAAAGAGAAAAAGCAGTGTGTAAAGGGCATGCACACACTCACACAAACAGACACAGTTACTTAAACATACATCCACCCCACACACACACAAATATATATATATAAAGCAATTGATCTCTTTAACAGAATTTTACATTCCACGTGGAATAATTTAGTTAAAAAATAGAACTATATATATATATATATATGTGTGTGTTGTGTGTGTGTTGTGTGTGTGTTTGTGTGTATGTATCTATGTATGTATGTATGTATGTATGTATGTATGTATGTATGTATGTATGTATGTATATTCGGGAAAATGTAAATTTCCAGATAGTATAAATAAGAAATAAAACAAATAAGGAATACTATAATCTTTTATGTTAGATTTCATATAAAAGATTATAGTATTCCTTATTTGTTTTATTTCTTATATATATATATAAGGTCGACGGACAGATCTGTTTCGCCTTCATTACGGATCATCAGTTTATGCCAACCGACGTACCATCAGCTTTTAAAAAGAGAGAAAAGAAAGGAATATTTTTAAAATATGTATGAAAAATGCTAAAAATATTAATATACTAAATGGTGATTACTAATCGAGGCAAGGAACTTTATAAAACTATACGACAAGTTTAAACAAAACCGAGACAAATTGCAAACAACGTTTTATAAGAACAACTCTAGATTCTACATTTTTTCTTGATTTATCATTGAATTTATGATTACTGTTTACTAATGGTAAAGCATTATGTAGCACACAAATTTTAATATGTTCATGATGTTTTTGAATTTTCTTTTTTATTATTCTTGATGTTTCACCAATATATTTCTTAACAATTTCTGCATTATATACTTTTATGATTTACCATCATTGTCAATGGCATTTGGTCACTGCTAGTTACCTGCTTATGCATACAAACACCAAAACATACTTCTTCTCTTTTCGATTTTTAAAGTAATGTATGTTTGGGATTTACGGCATATCAACCTTTTTCAAGTCATTTTAATGCCAATAACAATCATTTTTGGTAAACGTTACTTTTTTTAATAACACAATATGTGCTATTTGACCCATAACTGGAGGGAATGTGTGGGTTCCCACCTTTTCCAAGGGTATTAGTCTAAATATGTATCTGGTTCTAGTACCCATTATTAGCAGACTTGTTTTCACAGCGCCAACGCCTGAAGGCTAACTAACATTACTAGATTACTTGAGGCTAGTGATCGCAAGCCGCCCTCCTTGGTTAGTCGGTTCGTCGTATATGTCTTGTTTGCCTGTGTATTTTTATATATCTCTCTTCTCTTCTTCCTTTCTGGTTTTTATTATTATTATTATTATTATTATTATTATTATCATTATTAAAAAAAAGCAAAAATACTATATTATTACAATGCAGTAGTAGATAGATCTTTATAATTAACGTTCGAAGATGGCGTCTATTGCTGATAGATAGACTGAAGTAACATTGCTATGAATAAACATGTATTTTAGCATTTTAATGTTCAGGTCTGGAGATTTTGAAAAATCTAGTTGACTAGACTAAATGGCCAATCGATAAAGAAAGGTAACACAATACATTAAATGAAGGGTAGTATGAAGATAAATTCTTATCATCTCATTTACGAGTTTGTTGTCTTCAAGTTCATTCATTATTTATTCTTTTTTACTTTTCTTATTTCAAAATAAAGTAATCTATTAGCTATTTTATCTCTGAATAATTTTTAAATTGTTAATGTTATTGCTGTTCAGACTATATTATTTAAACTTACTGTTTAGCATTGGGTGTTTGATAACATATAATGAGTGAAACATGAGATCAATTTCAATGAGTGTCCACTGGAATGATTACGATCGGCAAAGATGTGTTTTTCAATAGAGAATGGGATTATTTTTTAAAGTAGTTTATGGCTTGTTTTATATCGTAGGTATCCCCAGACCCCAGTTGGCAGTATCACCCTGCAAAGCGAGAAATCGGTGAAACTTCACATGATTCTCGTCCGTAGCCCCATTCTGGTTTCAGTCTCCTTCCTACACACACACACACACATCAGCGGCCATGGGGTAAAGGACAGTAGACAATAGTCGGATATTGGAATCGTAACACGCTTGTTCAAATCCCAGTCGTTCCGTTTATGTTCACATTTGGACTAATACCCTTGGAAAAAGTATGGATCCTAACATTTTCTCCGGATATGGATGAAATCGTGCATATTGAGTTATTCAAAATTTTACGTATGCTCAAAAAGAACGTGGATAAAATAAATGATTGATCTCGGCATTAAGTGGCCTAAAAAGGATGATATGCCGTAAAAACAAAATAAACAAACAAAATCTTAAATTATTAGTTAATATTTTTAAGTATTGGAGTTGTTTTTCTGCTTATGTTTGCTTTGCTTATTGATAATGTTGATGTCTGCCTTTTAAGGACGAAGAAGCTTTTAGACGAATGAACCGGCCAGGCTGCATTTCTGAACGCACGTGTTATAGAAGCCCAACACAATGAAAAAAAGTAAGAAGAAAGGCACGCGTGTTTATATATCAATAATTACCTTTTTAGATTTGTTTATAAATCCTTTAATGGTCTAGAGAGTACAAATTTGCGGTATGCAATTGATTAATTCTTTTGAATTTGGAATCTATATATGAGAGTTCAAATCACAATTGAACCATTAATAACACTTTTGGTTGTTCCGGTTTTATAGCGTTTGTTAACCCGGGAAGAAAACTCATCTAGTAGAAGTATAGAACTGATTTTTTGCAGGTTTAGAATTGGAAAAAAAAACACTGAAGGAGATAACCAACAGCATTGGCGCTGAAATAGTGGCGAGTCTTGTGCTGTAGAGCACACGAACATGATTTTGTGTTAAACCCCTGTTATGTGCACAACTGGGACAATAATTACTTTTTACCTGTGTATAAAATCTCAGTTCTGTGTATGACTGGGTAAATAACCACTTTTTTCTAGCCATTGAGTACATAAATATTACATTGTGTCGAACCCTAGCTCTGTGTCAATTGGGTTAATAATCACTTTTTACTTGCCATGGAGCACATAAATATGACCTTGTGTCAAATTTCAGTTTTTTACTCGACAGGGTAAATAATTACTACGAACGTAGACACACCGAATATGCAGTAACCTGCTTCTGTAGTAATGTATCAAAAGCAAGATTGAAAGTAGAGATAGTTATTTCAGGCGACCCCTAACCACCCAAGCCAACACTTCGCTGTAGCATTTTTAGCTACATTCTTTAACGACGTCAAACAAGCCAGTCAGCTAGGTATTTCAGTTCTACCCAGACCGACCAGCCTATCCAAGTAGAGATGTCAACTTGGGGACCTTCAGTCGGACAGGCTGACTTGCTAGCTGACAACGGTGACAGACATACGGGACCTATTTAACAAACGTGACGACTACCTTAGACTAAAAAAAGGAGGGGGGAATAAAAATAAATAAACCAAGGCACGTCAAGTAGTTGTCAATGTTACTTGGCTTTGCCCGGAACAATCAACAATTTCTAATTCAATATTACCTTTATTTATCCCGTGAGGGGTGAGTAAAAATCCATTGGGGGCCAGCAGATTATGGGAGCCTAATCTCTTACTGTAATATAAGAGATTAAATAACTGCCTGTTAAGTTCCAGCTTCTCATGGGAAAGGTATGAATGCCTCAATTGTTCCAGTTCTGAATTGAATAGTGTCAGAAATATTCTTTAAATAAATCTCAGATTAAAATTTTTCTAGATGTTTTTCTCATCTTCATTGTTATATGCATAACCCTTAGGATGATTTGATCTTGGGGTTCCCAAAATAGTTCACAGTTCAGAAAACCTTAGAAAGAGGGATGATCCCCAGCAGCAAATGTTTACCTCATCGCATCTCTTAGCTACAAAGAATCTTTCGAGATGGGGTTTGCAGTCCACAAGACCCTGGTAAGGGTTAGCTCCCAGTCGCAAATATACCCCTAGCTGCAAAGGTTTTTTTAAAGCCGATTTACAGTTAAGAGGACCCTAGGAAAAGAAGGTTACCAACCGCAAATTTATTCCTTAACATAGCTGCAAAGGGTTTTTAAAGATAGGTTGTAGTTAAAAGAAACCAAAAAGAAACCAGTCCTAACACCATATGTATTCCTTGTCAAACTAGCAAAGTATTTTTAAAGATGGTTTCCTGTTAAGAGGGCCCTAATTCCTTGATATGGCTGAAAAGAGATTTTTAAAGATTGGCTGTATTTAAGAGGAACCTAAAAAGAGATGGTCCCAGTCCCAAATATTTTCCTTATCACATCTGCAAAGTGTTTTTTTAAATAGGGTTTTTAATTAAGAGGATCCTATGAAGGGAACGTTACCAACTGCAAATGTATTCCTTAACCCAGCTGTGAAGGATTTTTTAAAGATGGGTCGCAGTTAAGAGGATCCTCGGAAGGAAAGATTACAAACTGTTAATGTATTCCTTATCATAGGTGTAAAGAGTTCTTTATGGTTTGTAGTCCCGAAAGGTCGTCTCTCGGCTGTAAATGTATCCCTTATCATAACTGAAAAGAATATATCGAGATGGATTACAATTCAAAAGATTCCTTCAAGTGTTTAATCTATTGGTGAATCCCGTTGTTTGCAGAAACTGTCTGTTCCTAGAACAGGTGATGCTGGATTTTTTCTGTTGAAACTCACTAGCTCCACAGGTTTAGGAATCAGAGTCATGGTTGCATAGCACTTGTGTCCTCCTTTACTGCGAAAATATTAACTTCAATTAATGATAGCTTTATTAAAGATTGCGTTGATACTATTAAATTCTCACAAATACGCAGGTGAAGTCCGCTGGAGACATTTGATTAACACCTGGACTTTGGAATCGTAATACATGTTCACATTCAAGATAATATTCTTAAGAAAGGTGTGAATCCCTTCATTCCCTCAAGTTATGGGTGAAATAGTAGAACTTGTGTAATTCAAAACGATGTCATGCTTGATAAATTATGCATCAAATGACCGAAACGTTGATATGTCGTAAAACAAATCACTCAAAAACGGATATGTAACTTCTGCACTTGAGGAAAATAGTATGATGGTCAGGGTAGTATTCAATTTTCGTTTGCCTATTTTTTCTTCCATCCTAAGTGTAGGTCACTTAATGAAAAATCTGGAGTGATGTAGACCTTTGGGCCCACGGCTTACAGTATGGTGTCCCAGTGAGTATAGGCATTCGTTTACTTATTTTTTCTTCCACCCTAAGTGTAGGTCACAGACTGATAAATCTAGAGCTACAGGGACCTTTGGACTCGCAGTTTTAATAGGTTTCATTACTAGTATCTTAGAATGAATATATATGCAAAACTCGAAATATGAAAATAAGAATCCCACCTCCATTTTGAAACATAAAAATGCACTCGGCTGTATCAAAAATGAATAAATAAAAATATAACAAAAATAAGAAAAGACCGATCAAAACTTTGACAACCCACCGGCAATCATTTATTACTGATATTAACAATAGGCCTGCAAGTACGGCTCGCACCTTAAAAGGACCATTGCTAATTTAAGTCTTTGCAATTTTCTAACATAAATCAACTTTAAAAGGTATTACTAAAGAAAATAAATATATGTTTTAATAATGATGATAATAATAATAATAATAATAATAATAATAATAAAAACTTTAATCACGAAATTTATTTTACTAGTCATAAAGAAAATATAAGAGATTTTAAATGCAGTGTTTCTCACATGAGGTCCACATAAGCATATTTGGGTGGTACAATATTTTTGGTAGTGACTGAGTAGGGTATGACTGTTAAAATTTAAGTAGTTCCATTTATACCTAAAGCTGTAGGAAAATGGACCAATTAGAAAAAAAAATAGATATATCAACTTTCTTCTATATTTCCCTCTGGGAACTAGGGTCTTTCGTTATTGTTTTGACTTTCTTGGTGAAAAGACATTACTCTCACTTCGTGTGATGATTATTATTATTGGTATTATTATTACCACCACTATTTGCTTGGGATTACTACTACTGCTGTTGCTGCTGCTGGAATACATTTCCCCTGGATTGTACTGGGATGGATGTTTTCGTAAATTCATTTTTAAAAATCGCCAGTCAAGTTTAGAATATCATATCATTCATGTGATGTCCATTTTCGATGACTTGTTACATTTCATGTAAAGCTCGTATGCAAAAACCTTATGTTTAATCGTTCACATTTTTAACTTTTATCTGAAACAAGCTATTAAATTATAAAATGATACGTTTTTGAAAAAAAAAACAACAACCAAGAAATCAGTTGGTATTTGATGTATTTCTAATAATATAGAGCAGGCAGAGCAATTAAAAAAAACCCCTGTCAATTCATAATTCCCCAAATTAGGACCAAAAATGGCCTTACATTCAATATTGGATATCAAGAGGCCATCTTTTGGTTAACAACTACTAAAGGGTCCACTTGGGTAAGTGAATAAGTAGTCAGTTTTTGGAAGTGTAATTCGTGAGTTAAAATCCCAGTCAATCCATTTACACTAACATTTGTACTAAAACCCTTGAGAAAGGTATGAGTCCCCTATTTTCCGCCAACTATGAATTGAACAGTGTCTCAGTAAGCCGTTAGAATGTATTTTGTATCAAATTAAGGCTATGTGATTGATGTCTTTACTAGTTGATATGATATATACCTAGTCGTACCCCAAACCCAGTAAGGCACAATATTCCCGTTTTTTTTAAAATCAGTGTTGCCTTACCCCAAACGATTTACTTTTATTGAGTTTACCCTTGTTTTGGAATGAGTGTTTTCCATACTCCTAGACAAGTTACTCTCCCGATTTAACGAGTCTCATTTGGAAGGCAGATGAAAGGGAATGAAATGGTTTTGACTGGGATTTGAACTTCGTTTGTTTGTTTGCTTTTTGACGGCATATCAACCCTTAAAGGTCATCTAATGCCGAGAACAATCATTTTTAGTAAACGTCATTTTTTGTCCACACTTAGTTTTTTTAAAAACACAATATACACTATTTAACCCATAGCTGTAAAGAATGTAGGGATTCATACCTTTCCCATATGAACGCAGACGGAACGACTAGGATTCGAATTCGCGTAATACGATTCAGAAATCAGACTGTCTATCTACTGGCCTAAGTCGACTTCCTCTCCTGCTTCATATTGGTTAATATGTCGTTAAAAAAAGAAACATTCAACAACCATGTGTCATACAGGCATTCTTTCGTCCCGTACTTACATGGCTGTCCTACAAGGGCTTTCATGGTCCAGTGAAAATTGAGTTTGATTTTATTTATGACTCTAGGCCTAGATACCAATAGAAAAAAAATAATAAGATAATAATAAATGACAATAGATTGGACGATGTGCTCGAGTAATTCCCCACCTAAATAGATAAGAGTGACCCATTCAAATATTATTTTAATATGGCAGACGATGGAGGCTTTTGTGATTGTCAACTTTTGGTGAAAATATGGCAATGAGGGAGGGAAAGTCATTAAAAGATATAGACAGGAGGCAGGGTGAGTAAATCAGATACTAAAAGAAAAAATAAGGAAGGAAAAAAGGAAGAAAAGAAGCAAGCAAGGAGGAAAGAGGAGAAGAGAAGAAAGAACGAAATGAATAAAGAAAATGCACATAGAACGAAATAACTAAGAAAGAAGTATGGAAATAAAGAAGAGAGAAAGAAAAAATGGAAAGAATGAATGAATGAATGAATGAAGGAAGGAAGAAAAAATCTTTAAAAAAGACAAAAGAGGAGGGGAAAATAACGAAACAAATGAATATAGAACGAAAGAACAACGAAAAAATTATAGTAGTGAGGAAGAAAGAAACGATGGAAGAAAGGTTTAACGAATGATGAAAGAGAAGAGGGGTGTAAGAAAGACTGAAATAAAGAATGATTTATGAATGAATATAGTACTGAAGAACAAAGAATCGAAATAATAAAGGAAGAAAGAAGGAAAAAAAGAAAGGAGACTGAAAGAAGAAAGAAAGAAATAGAGGAAGTGAGAGAGAGTAAGAAAGAAAACAAAGAGAAAAATAGGGAGGGAAATTATCAAAGAATGAAATAAAGAAAGAAAGGAACGAAGGAACACAGAAAGAAATATAGAAGGGTTGATTGAATGAGGAAAGTAAAGAAGAGAGATTAGAAAAGGATAGAAAGGAAAGAAAGAGAAATAGACGAAATAAAAAAGAAAAAGAAAAGGAAAGAAAATGGAAATAAAGGAAAGACTAAAAAAACAAAGACAGAACTATAGAATTACTAGAAATATTGCCTGAATTTGCTCGGAGTTGCTTTGATACTCTTTTATGCTCATTTTGATTTGTTTTTCTTTTTCTTTTTTTCTAAGAAAACTGCCATATTTTTTTTTTTCAAGGCCAAAAATGAGTTTAGTAAAATACAGTTTTAAATAATACGGTCAATAATAAGTGAATGAAATAAATATTGATGTTATTATTCAAAAATCGGTTTATTCATTACTAATAGTAATATATCCCAGTCGTTCCGTTTACGTTTATTTTTTAATTAATACCCATTGAAAAGGTTGAATAGCCACATTCCTTCCAGCTATGGAATAAATTGGGCATATTGTGCTATTAAAAAAACTACGTGTGGACAAAAAGAAAGCTTATCAAAAATTATTGTTCTTGACATTAAATGGCTTAAGAAGGTTGATATGCCATTAAACAAATAAACAATAAATATAGTATATATTTATACATTTATATATATATACACATACACATGCATAT
>JAYKTE010161358.1:0-12883 GCA_036873565.1 Xipholeptos notoides | reverse complement strand
GTCAATGAAGTGGGAACCGGATGAATTAATGCCCTCTTTCTGAGATATTGACGGCAGATACTGAAAAACCACCAAATTCCTTCTACCATTATTTTCTTTCTTAACATTACCTTATAATTCTTTTATTTGTGTTTTTTGTATAAAAAATATTATAAAATACTTTATAAAAAGACTAGATTATTAAAATTCAGTTTTGCTATTTCATGGTTGATTCTTTTTATAAGCTGTAAAAAAATCCTGTTAATATTGTGAATTATTTAGAAAAAAAATTAAAACTTATTATGGAAATTAAATTAAAACTTGTAGACGGCATTGGGAATTGAGCCCCAGACCAAAAGACCATCAGATTACCTTCATCATTTTTATCTTAATTTTCTGATGCTCTCTCAACTTACTATACAAAGATTTTGTTTCTGCACTTATTAAAAATGATTAAAAGCTGGGCATACAAACTAGATTTTCAATAACGGAATAGAATAATTATTTGAAATTGGTTTTAATTTATAAGATTTAATTTGAAATGAATTAT
This sequence comes from Xipholeptos notoides, assembly GCA_036873565.1. Lineage (NCBI taxonomy): Eukaryota > Metazoa > Mollusca > Cephalopoda > Idiosepiidae > Xipholeptos > Xipholeptos notoides. The sequence continues at coordinate 12,354 of JAYKTE010161358.1, read as the reverse complement.
ATTTTTAAAAAATCCAATATTTCCAAATGCATTTTAATTTAATAAAATTTCAATTAAATTCTGAGAATAATTAAAATAAAAAGAGGGAGGTGATGAAAATGTAAACAAGTGATTGTGTGTTTACTCATCCATATGAGTTATTATTTGTTTTTTCTATTTTAATGAATTCTTTAAGCTATGAGGTGAAAATTGGTAACTAATGTTTTTTTTTTATTTTACTAACATTTTTATGTCATCGTTTTTGATGGCACTGGCATGCTAGTTTATAATAAAAATCTCAATTTTTGATAACCAATGTTAAGTTTTTTAAATAGATTAATTATAGATTAGATTAATAACAATAGCTACTAAAATTCTTCATGTGGTAAAGAAGTTATTTCTCTGCTTTTTGTTTTTATTCTGAATATAAAAAGAATTGAATAAGCTTTTTGGTAAGATGTCCCACAAATTGACAATCTTTGCTTAAAATGATTGTTACAAGTGTAATTTAGGATTTCTATAAGATCACTTAAGTTTTGCATGTTAGTAAGGAATTGATGCAAAAAGATAAATGTGGTTATATAAAAAAGTATTTTAGATAAAAAATAATGTACTGGTATGATTTAATTTGTTTAGAGTTTTTTTCTCAGGTAAATCTAATTGTCTTGTTTTGGATTCTTTTTTTTTTTGTAGAAGAAGAATTACAAAGAAAACAGCGAGAGAGTGAGCAATCCCTTGATGAAAGTTCTCAAGAATCAAGTGAAAATACAGATCGTGTTAAAGAAGTTTTGGTAGATAAGGATATTCAGCAGAGTACAATTGAAGAAAACATTGTTTCACCTCCACAGCCCCCTCCACCTCCTCCACCTCCTCCTCACCCTATAGTTGAATCTAAAAATCGAGAACAGTCTAGTCCAATAAGTTTGTCTAACAATAACAAAATGGCCAAGAAAAAAGCTAAAGTTGTTAATGAAAATAATGTAGAGAAAGAAATAGAAAATAAAGATAATAAAATGGCTGATGTAGAAGAACATCATGAAAACGATGATAATGGAAATTTAGGTAAGTACAAAGTGATAATGACTGCTGATTCTTTTAAAACGATCAATTAAAACAAAAGCTAAAATATTGGATGAGAAATATTTAGTTTTTATTTTGTGCAAAATATACTTAACATTCTTACCATCAGGCACTTGAAAAAAAGAAATATTTACATTTTAGTGGCCTCATTATAGTTTAGACATTTTTATATTCTTTTCTGTAAGTTAATACAAGGAAATTTTAAAAACTTAGTTTTTCTTTTAAAGTTAATTGCTTAAAATATTTGCAATTTTTTTCGAAATATTCAGTTATCTGATTCTATTTGTAAATGTAAAAAAATAACATCTTGAATGAAAGATTTAAAAATAATTTTTTTATTTTTTTTTATTTAAGAACTAAAATTTACTGGCTTTAGGTTGGCTTCAAAATTGATAATATACATTTCACTTTGTAATTGTTTTTTAATAGATTATTTCCTGCTAGGAAAGCCTGAAAAACCCAGTAAAGATGAAATAAAATTAATTTTAATATTTAAACATTTTTGATTTTTTTTTTCTATTTCCTCCAACAAAATTTCTGTGAAGAAACTTAACGTTTTTTTTAATTGTTAAATTGGGTACATTTAGTTTAATTTTTGAATTTTAAAAAAGTGAAATAACTCTGATCTAAGGGATTTTGATTTCTAAATAGAAAATTTAATTAAAAATAAAGGTGAGGATAGATGTTATTAAATTTTCTATTATAAACATTTAGCTTGGGTTTATTAGCATTTTTTTTTAAAGAAATTGTTTTTTATAAATAACAAAGAAATAAAAATTGTAAATGTGCCTTAAGCCAAACAGTGAAAATATTAAAGGGAGCTTTATAAGATTAACACTCATTTCATTTTACTTATTTAACACACTTTTTAAGAGGATGCTCAGAGCATAATTTCCTCCTGCTTCTGTTGGAAAATTAAATGCTCACCATATGGGTATATCTTTGAGTCATGTGTGTTATAGTAATAATAATCTATTCACAGTGCTATAGCCAAAGGATATTTCTCTGCTGGTTAGCTGGAGTAGTGGACAAACCAAGCTTTTCTCACATACTTTTTATTTAAGAAAAAAATGTTAGAAAATGAAAATATCATGCTTATTGACTTGCAATTTGTTTTTTTGTTTTTGTTTAATTTTGAAAGAAAAATGTAAAATGTGAGGAATAAAATGCTGGTTTTTAGAAAAAAATTTCAATGAGTATTTTCATTGATATCTAGAGATTCTTAATTTGGGGATCAATTTAAAAAATATAAAATCAGCAATTCAAAATTATAGTCATTATAACAGATAAGTGGTAAATAGAAAAAACAACCCATAACTGTTTTAGATAAAAGTTTAACATGTGTAAACTTCAAAAACCAATAACTCTTTCTTGAAAATGTATATATATATATGTTCCTCATATTGTTTGGTTATTACTTGTGTGTGTGTGTATATTTAATATATAATTTTCTCAATATAAAATAATTTAATAATGATTTCTGAGTAGTGAAAATAAAATATAACTTATACGAACTAAAAATTATTGTTGTGCCTTTTAGATTTTGAATATTTACTATACCCCCACCTCAAATTAGGGAGTAGCTATTGTTTATTAGGGTGAAAGTTTCCCCACCCTTTGTTTTCGTTTTTCTTGAATTTGCTTACCTATTTTTCAGATGACAAGAAGAGAAAAGAACGAGCTGAAGAAACGTGTCCAAAAAATGATAAAAAAAAGAGAAAAGAATCTTGGTCACGTTCTCTTAGCTCAAGTTCAAGGTCACATTCTCGATCCAGCTCTAGCTCGTAAGTAATTTCAATCATCCTTTCTCCTAGTAGGCCTTCTTCCTTTTTCAATCATCAATACTTTTTTCTATTGAGTTCAGTTCTCACTACTTCCCCATAGCAGAAATCTTTTTTTTTTCTTCTCCTCAAGGAAAACCTTTTTTCTCATCATAAATTCTTTTTTCACATATGAATATCTTAATAAAAAAAGCTTTCTTACTGTTAATAAAAGCCAGTTTGATGTGTATTTTCAAAATTTATATTGATGATTATGCCAAAATGGTAAATTTAACTTAATCGATCATCTTCATTAAATTTGTTCATTAAAAAGTATTCAATGAAATCCTTTCTATTTTAATATTATTGCTACTTTTGGCTATTTCTTTTTAAAAATCATCTTTTATGTTAAGTTTATTTTAAATTGTACATTTTTCTGTTAATACGCCCATTCTAAATTTACAATTGCCTATTACATTACAAATTAGGCAATATGGATGGGTTTAGCTTCAATGCACTTATACTATGCAATTAGGGTTATTTTCTAACAAAACTTCATAGGGATGGATAATCTAAATTTTTCCTAATTTTTTTTTCTGTGACATATATATATATATATATATGCATACAGTAACTTTGCTAAAATACGGTGTCCCTAGTAAGGAATTATACATTCTGTTGCACATTTTAACCTTCTAATGACAAAACTATTAATAGTGCCCTCTAAAAGATAAATCTTGATTTAACTTGTCCTATAAAACAAATCAAATCTTCTTTTCATTCTAATTCATAAGCTTTTTTTTTACAAAGTAACTTAACCCACCTCTTGTTTTTTTATTTACTTTGTAAAAGAAACACATTCCCTCCTCCTCCTCAGCTAAATCTGTAAAAGCAAATTTTAAGGAGACATAAAGATGGGGAAATATAGTCTCTTTCTTATTTCTAGATGAGATGTTAAGAAGTGGTGAATTGGGTGGTAACTTGTTGGAAAAGAAACTATTCCCAAGAAAACATTTTGAGTTATGAGGGTATAAAAATGTCAACTCTTCCTTGCATTGACAATCATTTCAACATTTTAAAATCTCTTGACCTACACTATACAATCTGGTGTCTATTTTGCAGGGAAATATCTTAGATTTAAAAAAAAAAAAACTTTTTTTTTACACAAAATTAATTTTTCTAGTTATTTCCATAAGGGTCAAAACAGTAAAATTTTATCATTCCCTCCTCCTTTCACACTCTGCCAAATAATTATTTTCCCCACTTACTACCACCGCCACCACCACCAACACATTGCTTTTGTTCCTCTCGGTCAGACAATTGACAGATTAACATTTCTTTTTTAATTAAAATTTGCTTAACTAGAATTGTTAGAAATGATTGTGTAAGATAAAATTTGTCCGTATTCTTAGGTAGATCTAAAATGAAATTTTACACGATTCAAATACTGCAGAGTGAATAATGTAAATTAGGAATTGATATTGCATAAAACTGAAGAATTATCTTTTTTATACCAATCTTCCTGACTTATTTTTCTATTTCAAATGTATGATGTAATCTTTTTTTCTATCAGAATTTTCTTAATAGAATTATAAAATCCATTGTAAAATAGTGATTTAAAAAATTTCTATATGAAGCAAAAAAAAAAAATTTGGCTAAATATTAATTTTCTTATGTTGACCAAATAAAAAATATTGAAGAAGTGAAAAAAGACTTTATAGAAAGAAAAAAGTAAATAGTTTAGATATTAATAAATTGTCTTATTGAATTGATTTACCAATTATTATCTGGCAACGTTTTTGTCTAATATCTAAAAATAAAACTATAATCTATGTTGAATTGTTTGGAAGAATTTTGAATCATTCAATGTGGACATTCTGTTCAAAAGGAAATCTATTTGTGACCATGTCTGAACATTTCTGTAAAATAATGTTTGTGTGTGTATATATACACTGAGTGATCAATATTTAGCGTTACAGTTCATTTTAAATTTAATTTTTTTTCTATATTTTTTCACCGTAACTTAACTTTTGACACTTTCTAATGAATCTTTATTCTTTCAGCTATTTCAATTTAACTATGACTAAAAGTTTAGAAAAATGAATTGCAATTGTTGAGTGTTTTAAGGCAGGGAAGTCTCAGAAAGAAATTTGTAAGGATTTGAAAGTGAACAGTGCTGGTTTGGAGGACACTTAAAGGGTATAAAGAAAGTGAGAAAGTGCAAAATCGACCAGGACAAGGGCGTCCTCGAAGTGCTAGGACTTGGAAAATGATAAAAGCTACTAGGGAGAAAGTCCGGAGAAATCTAAAGAGATCCATCCGGAAAATGGCAAAAGAGGCGAATGTTTCATATGGGACCATGTTTACGTTTCTTCATAGAGATCTGAAGATGTCCACCATTCAAACACGTGAAGAAGCAGTTGTTATTAAACAAAATTGTGAAGAAACTCCTCGCCAGAGCCAGAATTCTTCTCTCCTGCCTTGAAGCAGGCATGCTTCCTAACCTTGTTTTTAGAGACGAAAAGGAATTCAACGTTGAAAACCATGTGACTCCCCAGAATGATTGAGTTGAGTCATGTGATGGTGGACGTAGAGCCTCAAAGAGTAACTCTGGCCAAAGGGGCAGTGTCAGTGATGGTCTGGGCCCCAGTTAGTGATTCTGAAAGAAGTCCTGGCTTTCGCCGAACAAGGCATCAAACTGAACCAAGAGAATTACCAAAATTAAATTCTTGTTATTTCATTGTTGCCCTGGGAAAAAGAACACTTAAAAAAACTTGACCTTTCAACAAGATTCTGCACCCTCACATGGAACTAAAGACGCAAGAATGGCCATAACCCAATGTTCCCAACTTCATTTCCAAAGAGGAATAGACCCCCTTCATCATCCGATTTGAATCCTCTCTATTTTGGTATCTGGAGGTACCTCAAGGCCAAGGTCTCAGCAACACATAAACGTTTAGAGGCACTGAAGACAAAACTATGGAAGGAATGGTCGAAAGTGCCCCAGGATGTGATTTGTGACTCTTGCAGCTCATTTTTGAGGTGTCTTCGGCTTATAATTGATTCAAATGGAAAGCATTATGAATAAATTGTATTTGTACTGAATCTATATTCATTCTCTAACAATATTTCACTTGTATTACTCCATCTGTTTCATTTTCCAAATACAGTTATTTGAAGTTGTAACGATAAATATTGATCACCCTGAACTGTAAGTTGAGCACTTTCTAATGACTTCCGATTGCAATAAAAATTCCAATACAATAGGTCTAGTCTAATTGTCAGAAGTTCGGACTAACACTGTTTTTGTCGGTTTTGATCCTGGCTAAAGGAAGACTTGTTAGCAGTTCTGAACTGATGTGCTATAGACTGAAAAATCCTAAATTCTTAACATTTTTGATAACAAGATTAAACAACACCTAGATAAATTTAAAAAAAAAAAAAATTAACCAACTTTGTATTCTAAAATTATATATCATAATAAATTTAATAAATATAGAATATTAATATCTTTGATTTATAATATGTACTCACGCACACACACAAGACCATATTTCATGCAATAAATGTTTATACCAAAGAGAAAAGTAAATGCTCAGATTCACTCTAATTTTAAAGGGACACCTGTCACGATCTTGAAAACACTATTTCTTAATGTTGTCATGCCATAAAACAAACATTAAGTCTGTTTGAGTCTTAATGTGGAATTTAAAATAGTTTTATGCGCATAAAATAAAACTCAAAAGCGAATGGGCTGGTGGTTTAACAAGGTTTTCTTTAAGAATTTATCGTATTAAATAATCAGGCTGTAATGAAAGTTTTGATTTTTATTTAAAGTAAATTTTGAATTGAATTTAAATGAATTTGTTTTTTAAATTCTATTTTATTTATATCTGCTGAAATCAATAAGTTAGATTATTCTATCCCCTAATATACTTGTTAGTTTCTTTTTGATTTCACTTATGAAATAGAAGAGCCAGTTCAGCAGTATTGACTAGAGCTATGACAATATGCCTTTATTAAAGAATATTTTTGCCACAGACTTGACTATTTTGCTATTTTACCATTTCTTTCAATTCTATAGTTATTAGTATTAACAACAGAAAAGAAATGGTAAAATTGCAAAATAGTCAAGTAACAAGTAGGGCTGTGACAAGAATATTCTTCAATAAAGGAATATTGTCACAGCCCAAAGTAATGACTAATAAAAGACGAGGATATTTTATTCTAGAATTAGAAATGATAATAATCTTAAGAGTGGGATAACAAAGTTATATTCTGATGTATTGAGAACCATGAATGTTGATCCAACTAACTCTAAAATGCAGGGAACTAGGTAGCAGTTTTGTTATGAGACCGAATACTACTCAAAAGAGCAAATAATTGCTAGCAAATGATGTATGACTCATTACATAATCCTTTTCACTGAAAAACCTTCATTTCACTTGGGAAGTTTTATAAAATCATTTGTCTGGTTTCTAATGTATAGTTCAAGAGAAGAATCAATTATTTCTTATAAGTTTAAAGTTCTAAATAATTCACTGAATTTATTTAATTAAAAAGTTAAAACTGCCAAGTCGCATTTTTTTTCCATGGTGGATAACATTGGATGTTAGAAGAACTAATAGGAATTGAATCTCAAAGTTCTTAAGTATTGTTTAATCATTAATTTGATTGTTTTAGTGTCCAACAAGAGGTATGCTACAATATCTGCTATTGCGAAGGAGTTACATAAATTCCTCATTATGTCTAGGTTTTCTGATAAAGATTATTTTTGGTGAAGATGTTTTTGTCTTGAACACACATCATTGAAAAGATTTCATCCTGAAGTTGGTAGCTATGTTTGGCACTTAAACATCTAAGTAGTGCATCTATTAATGCTATATATGGTTGATGCTTTCTGAAAGATCAATGACAAATAAAATTAGGCATGTAGCAGTTATGTTTTCCATCTCTAAATTGTTAGTTTGCACATTTCTGGTGTGTGTACCTTCATAGTGGAAGACAATCTAACAAAGTGATGTTTGTTACAAGGCCTGTTTCAAATGTTGATTTTCTTGTGCCTCTTTCAGATGTTAACTTGAGATCTGTCTATAGAAATGCTGTGCTTGTGGCTCTAAGATCTAGGTTCATAATGACACAGACTGCTATTTTTTTTAACTTTGCTGCCAATTCTTTTGTATTGAATTTCATAAATGATTGTTAAAAACCTGATAAAAATCTGTCATCTGTGACTAGAAGAGCTCTTCTCCTCCTAATGAGATGTTAAAAATGGTGAATTAGTTAAATAAGATATTTGCTGCAATCAGGACCAAGTTAATGAAAGACATGGCTTCATAAAACTTGTCATACTTATTCTCCACAAATTGACAAATCCTCTTACCTTTTTCAAATAAATAAAACCTTGAATGAAATAAGTTTGTCACCGAATATTTTAGTTCAAACACAAACCAAAAATAAGATAACATGAAGTTAAATAAAACTTTCTTCGTAATCATTTTGACGTCATCACTAGTACTACTGAACTCTTGTCGCTACTTTTAAATACTTTAGTTATTACTTCTCTTGAACTTATTGGGTTTTTAACAGATAAAGTGTATATATTGATGTTATATGATGTGCCTGAAAAATCTCTTTAAATCTCATATTTAAAATATGTTGTATATAACAAATAGTGAAAAGTATCTGTAGACCTCCACAAAAAATAAAAAAAAAACTTTTGGTAAGTGAACAAAATTCACAAAAAGAACCCTAAAAATTGGTTATGGTTTTAGCTTTATTCCATTGTAGTTTGATTTTTCATAAATGAAAAATAAAACTACAATGAAATAAAGATTTTGATGAAAAGATTTTTAAAGTAAAATCCTTCCCTTATAAATCTTTAATTTGTGATTATGATAAAAGTATTTAATATCAAATAACGTGCACTTAAAAATAGAACATAAAATTGGCTTGTTGATACCAGTATGAAGAAAATAACTGATAAAATTATATTTATGAAGTTAAAACTCTGATTTGCTTGAAGTGAATTAGGCCAGTAAAATAGGCAGCACTGCCTGATGTATAATCTCAGGTTCTCAATTCTATTGTCCTCGATCTTCATTATTTCATTAATTTTAATGGTATCATCTTAACCTTGCTCTGTGTGTATGTATATATATATATATAATATAAATTTTCAAGCGATATTAAAAGAAATATTGAAAAATTAAATGGATTTGTTTTTAACAACAATACACGTTAATGTTTAATGAAGCATGTTTAGAATTTATTATATTTACTTGGTGGAGCACCAACTCAAGTTTGGCACAATGCCATTTTTATGTGCTCATCCCTGGGCTTTAGTAATCAGTTTTACCCTTCACCTAGATGAATTACTCTCCTGAGTTAACGTGCCTCATCTGCCAGAGGCAGCTGAAAGTGAATGCAATGGTTTTCACTAGGATTTGAACTTGTGTACTACATATCCAAAGACCAAGCTTTTCCCACTGCTCCAACCTTGCTGCCCAAATCTTTGAAATATATATATGTACACATAATGTTTAATATATATATATGTACACATATAGAGCGTGTGTAGTAGATAAGCTCTATCACTGATATTGAGCACTTTAACTATAAATATAGGCAACCTTACTCTACAATTTAATATGTACACACATATATACACACACACACACACACACACACGTATATATACACAGACAAATCTCTCATCAATTGGCTCATAGAGAAGGGGTAGTCCATTACAGCAATTTATTTATCCATAAATAAAGCATTATTTTTTAATCTAAAATACTATAGTAACTCCTGATAGTTATAATGTAAATGATTTAGACATGTATTTACATGGTATGAATATACTTCGTATGTATATGTACACACACACACATGTATATAAGAAATAAAGAGAATCCTTTTTATTAGTAGTAGTCAAATGTATACTACAACTTTTATGTTGTGAAGATGTGTAGTTTCCTGCATTGGTTACATTGGGGATTCAGATTGGCCTTTCTTGTAAATCCTGGAGCATTAGTGCTGGTTACTACTGAGTTTTGGATAATGCATTGGTCCGATTTAGATTTAAAGGATTGCTCCACTCCATATTTATTGCTTATTCATAAATTATTCTATTCATATACAAAGGTGTTGATAAATGGAAGAATTATTTGTTGTGTTAGTGAGTTGTGTTTAAAGGGAATCATATAGTTTAGACCTTTTTGACTTTAATACTTCCTCAGAGTCCTTGAAGTTTCTGTGTCTAACTAAATCTTCACCAGTTAGAATCTATTTTGTTTACAATTTTAAGGCCTGATCACTTCAATTTCATGAAAGACAATACTAATGGTTTGAAGTAGTCTTGGCTTGCTCATTATTTTTCCATTGCATCCAAAGTCCGTTGATAATAGCTGCATAAATAAGCTTGTCTTCGTATATATATATATATATACACACACACACATACATGTAACACCTCTGTGTGGATGTGTGTGTGTGCGTACTTATACGTGCGCTCACTCACATACATGCACAAATAAAAAGCAATTTGAGGTTGGTGTATGCCACTATCAGGCATTATGTTCCTCCAATATTAACTGAAATTATTTCACAATTTAACAGGTTCATTTTGATACTATATCATTCTAGCATGATGGAAGAAATCTATTTTTGTATTTTAACTTGATTTGTAAGTGGAAGGATTGGCTGCTCTCTCTACATACAAAATTGACACATTTTTTTTTCTCTTTTATTTTTCATCCTTTTTAGTAAGTGAGAATTGAATTCAATAGGCATTTTGTGTATATTTCTGACCAAGTTCACTAAGCGCCAAGGCATTATTGTATAAATGAGTTGCAAATCTTCATCTTAATATATTCAAATTCCTGCTTGAAAGTTTGTACACTTCCTAGATATGGTCACTGTTATTTTGATTTTGGAAATCTAATTTTAACAATATCTTATAGAAGTAATTAGCTTAAATCCTATAATTTAATCACTCCATATTTCCAAATATTTTCTTTTCTTTATAATGAACATTTGCATAGTTTTATGCGTTTTAGTTTTGGTGAAATAAATCTCCTTTTTAAAAGAACAAAAGTACATGATTTTTTTATTTTATTATTCCTTTGTCTTCATTATGTGAGAGGTCTAATATATATTTCGATGCATATTTAATGGGATATTTTAAGATTTTTTTTCATTTTAATAATGACCATATCAAGGAGTCTGATTTTCAGGCAGCATTTTTTATACATACATACATGTGTGTATTCATATATATAAATTATATATATATGCACACCTACACAATTTCCTACCATTGAAAAACAAACAACAAAACATTTTTCAGTAATAAAACAAGAAATCACTTCTGTATATTTCTGTATTTCAAATTTTTCATTTTTAAATGTTTTTTTTTTTCATATTTTTTTAAAATTATGTCTGGGGAAAACAAAATAAACCAATGGACTATAAATTGTAGTTATACTCATAAAAACCATTTTAAAGAATCTTTCACAAAACCATTTACTCGAACCATTAAGAACAAATGCCATTTTATGCAACATTACACTTCATTATATATATATATATATATATATATAATACTTAAACCCTCAGTAAGTTTGCTTCATTAATCTTTTTCCCATTACCCTTTCTCTATTTCTTTCTTTGCTAATAATAATGGCAGCTAGTTAGTTTCAAGCATGAAGATCTTGGCCAATGATTGTTCCTACTTGTCTCCCTCTCTGCAGCCAGTAAAGTTTTATCTGATTTTGTACAGAAGCACATAAACCATATATTAAAGCAAGATAAGTGAACTCTTCAAGACAATCTTGACTTCACATCCATCTAATAATAAGTAGTCCTTTTTGTTGTAGTCAAGTTCATTTGAAGGCTTTGATACATTTGATGCCACAAGCCTGTTTTGAATTGACAGTCACTTACTGGAATCTGAATAAAAGCCCTTTAGCTGCCTGCTTAGCCATGTTATATTAGAGGAGTGAACTTCATTCAAAAGGAATGATGTTTTCCTTCCAAGATCAAAAATAAGTTTTGGCCTTCAGTTTCATAACTGATTTTAAAAAGGCATATCTCACTTTCTTGCCTTTGTTGATAGTTATTTTGGCATTTGTAAAGCTAATTGACAATTATCATTGGTCTTTGAAAATGATCTGGCAATGAAATATTTGTTAAAACCATTTATTAAAAAAATCAGAATTTTGTTATAGATGGCCCTTATGACATTTTGACTTATAACTAACTTTCCAGAATGCTACTAAAGTTTAACAGAAATACCATTTTTGACTTCCAAAATAGAAGAAATAAGGATTTGCTTTCTTTGATGATAGATAAAATCTTTGGAGTATTTAATGCTAAATCTTTTGATTTGTTGGTATTTTTAAACAATTATTTCTTGTCATATATATGTCTGCATAACATAACTTAATATAATTAATCTTAATAATTTAAATATTTAAGTATTATATGTACAACATTGTCATTGGGGTCTTTTCTAGGTACAAAAAGTTTGATC